>SNQJ01S0060420.1:64069-79632 GCA_010110895.2 Picea sitchensis
GGAAATTTGAATGAGATCCTGTGGTTGTGGATCTCTGTCTTCCTTCTCTTCTGCAAATTCCTGTATCTTGAGCTTTGCCTTTGCTGCACGCGTTTTCTTCAACGCTGTTCCTCCTGAGCTTGCCATCAATGACAAGCATATGCTACTTGGTAAACATTTTCCAACATGACCTCCATGGGAACCAAATATTTCACATAGGTTGGTCTACCATCCCGCCTACTTGGTGGTACTTAACCATATTCGGTATTGATTCTATTTAAGTTTGCAATATAAATTAAATGATGGATTAAAGTGATGGGGCTAGGCCCTAGTCCCCGACATAACACTCCATACAACTGCAACATAGGACCCTGCTATGTGTTATGGAGTGTGCACAGTTATTGCCACAACTCAGTGCCCGGTTCCTCCAAAAGCACGGACTATAACTACCATATGCCCCTCCTATTGACGGATAGTGCAGTTTTCAGGGTTAGCGCCTGGTTGGTTGAGCTAGCCGTTGACCAGGGTGCCTAACTAGGTTCTAGTCGATAGGGTTCTATCCATTTGGGGCCATGTGGAGACTAGTCTGAGGTCCTATGGATGTGCCACATGACCAGGAGCAGAATAGTTAGGGGGCCAATGCACTAGGACTTAGCTCGAGGCCACATGGAGCGCACCAAGTGACTAGGAGCCAGTGAAAAAGGGACTGTGCCCCACATACTTGCAAAAGTGGGTTTTTAAAACTATAATATATGATTTTAAACGATTTTCTGAGCAGTTTGTGGGGATTTTGGTCATTTTTGGAGGATCTTGAGCCCTTTTTTAGGCCAACTCTTGGGGAGAAGTTGGGAGGTTGTTACCCACTTTAGGCCTATATAAAATAGAGGTTCTTGAAGCCAAAGGATGAGGTTCAGAACATGTTTATGCTGAAGAATTATTGAGCCAAAGATATTCTTATGGAGGGAAGACATTGAGGAGAGCACCTTTGCGGGCCATTTCTGGGAGCTCTATTCATCCGATTTTAGTGTCATTAGTTTTGTTGGGCTCTAGATATCTAGTAGAAAAAGAAAAGATCAGTTTGTAATCCTTTTGGCACTATTGTGATGCATGTTTAAAACTTTGAACATAAATAAGAAAGCCTCACTCACTGACACAAAGGCCTGGAGACATAGGCGAGATTGTCGAACTCTGTTATCATCTTATTGTTATGGTTTTATTTTCTTCATTGTTATGTTCAGATCTATATATTGCTTAATGGATTCTATATTTCCTCTTTAATTCTTCCTTCCTTCATCAGTTTCCTAAATGGTTAATTAACACATGCTTAATAACTCAACCATTGTCGTTTAAAAGATATTTTCGGCTCATTACCTCAGATAAGAATCACTTACTCACATATAATATATTCAATACAATGTGTGTGTGAATGTTCTTATGAGAAACTTCTTGAGGTGAATATATACTTTTTCTAAGTAACCTTTTTCCTTAACATTAGGGCTTCTTGAACTTTCTTGTTAAACCCACTTTAGCCTTGATTAATGACTTGCAACCAATTAGGGGATTATTAACCCATATTTTGGGCTTCCATAGGGGCTTCTTAACCCATCTTTGGGGCTTCCAACTTTATGACCTCATAACTCCTAAATCATGAGGAACCACATGGTGTACCACCTATCACTGGAAATGGCATGAATAGGACTATCCATCCATGAGTATATTACTTGGATGTACACTATCCTTGATGTACCTATTTGTCAACCAACTTTGGGTACCATAACCATACCTTAGAGGCTTCATGCAGACTTCATCAAATTCACCCAACACATCTGTTGACATCAACCACTCCATCAATGACAACTAACGCACCATCAATCTCAACCATATCTCTAGGGATTCCAGAATTCTCCAAGGGTTGACATAAATATCCAAGGATTGACATCAATGACAACCAACTGTCCAAACCAACTTTCCAACACAATGACCTTTCTTTTGGCTTCATCTATGAGTCTTATCCTCCCAGATTCTGTAATCTTCCCCTTCTTTTCTAACTCATTTTACTTTTACCAACCTCTAGTTTATCTCGTCAATCTTTTCATCAAGGGTCATTGTAGTGAAAGAAACCAAGCCTAGGTATTTGAGCCTATTCTGGATATCCTCCTAGTCCCTTGCATTCTCATAAGGCCGTTTCTTATGTGCATATGGCCAAGATAGGGAAATTAGGTCACAATTCTTGGTTACCATCCCTTTAGGGTTATGCCTCCTAAATTGACCATGATGGAATATACATTCAAGAATATAGAGGGTCTCATGTCATGCATGCCTCATGTTTTGCAATTAGTAATGGAATAAATATCTTTTTCTTAGCTCTATTTAACAATGAAGTGTTGAAACCTTGTAACATTGTTTGATATGAAATATCTCCTAAAACCAACCTATTTGGTAAATGTATGCGTATTATATGTGGTGTTGTAGTTGCACCACATATACTCAAGTATGTGAAATCTTTACATAAGTACTAATTGCCAACATACTCAATCAATCTCATAAGATATTTTGTTAGCCTTGGGAATTATTTTCTAAAGATAACCTTATATAGCAGAGTTAAGACACAATCACAAATAGTTAAATAATGATTCTTATACTTATTTTGCCACAAATTTGGTAATACACATGTACTAGGGATTATGAAACTTCCAATTGAGGTTGATTCCTCCAAAAATATTAGTGGAATAAACTACATTCAATAAATATGATGCCATATAAATTGTAGGAACCACTATGGGCTTTGTCTTTTCTTTCTTCACTCTCTCAATCATTTTGTTAATTTGATAGTATAAAATGGAAGCTCAATTATATAACCTATATGTAGTAACCACTATGTAATCCAATGGCGTCCATGCATCCTTAATATGCACATAGTATTTATCCCCATACATTCTAGCTATGAAAGCCATGGCATACTTTTATGGTTCTTGTAGATTGGTAATGAAGTAACTAGCATATGCTTTATGGAAAAACCTTTTGTCTTCTTTCCACCAACTAGCTAGAATCTTCTTGACAAAATGTTTCACATGGAATTCATCCACAAAGTGATTGTTCCAGTTCACTTCAAGGTTTTTTATTTTATAATATTTTACTAGATTCACTGCAAAATAAGAAACCACACATTGGCCTGCATCATTCATAAGCATGCTCTTAATTCAATTGGAACGGTTGATAATACATTCAATTGATTTAAAATAGGGAATTGAAGGTGTTGTTGGAGGAAGACCAAAGTGAAAAGAAAGGCGATTTTGGGAAAGAAGGCATGCATGAGGAAAGTGACAGCTAGAGGGAGAACATCACGTGCGCATGCATGGAAGACCTAACAATGACAGGGTTAGGGATTTTGTAATGTATTGAAATGGTTGAAGATCCAAAAAAGTATAAATATAGATACTTAGGTATCATAAAGGGGGGGCTTATTATGAAGACTAGTCGCTATTATAGAGAGAAGTAATGTAGCTAGTTGATATGTAATATTTTGTTGTATGACCTACTTTTGTAAGTTGTTAAGCTAGAGAAGACGGAGGAGGGTAGATATTGAAGGTTAGATCGTAGGCTGAGGATCCTGGTGTGATATAGTCTGCCTCATATAGATATTGACCAACTAAGGATAATTGTAAAGTGCACAACATTGTAATGACAGAACGATGATAATAAAAGATCCAACAACCAAATATTTGTGGTCGTAGCCTAGGAGGGGGTGAACCACGGTAACATTTGTTTTGTGTGATTGAATTCATGTATTTCTTTTTGGTCTTAGTAAGAACAGATGCACTAAATGAATGAGTTATTATATTTCTTGCATAAATCGTGAATACATGGTATAATGCATTAATAAGTTATGGTAGCAGTCCCTTTGCATAGTTATCAGATCTCTCACTCAATCCTAGGCTGTAAATACATGAGTATTGAGGCCACCCATTAAGACTATCTTAGGTGAGACTGCATAGTGCACTCTGTGCGCTATGTTGCCTTCTGGTTTGCCAGGAGGGTTGATAGTTTTAGAGGATTTTTTGGAAACCCGAATAGACATGAACCTTGGGTCAATAAAATTAGAAAGGATATAAGAGAGAGTAATCAAAAAATGGTTCTATTTTCGTTGGTAGGAACATGAGATGATTAAGTAGATGAGATAGGCTGAGGAAGGAAAGAGTAAAGAAAAGAATAAATCAATGAGCCATTAGAAGGGGATGTTGAGACCGTGGAACCCAACAAAATCATATATTGAAACTTGTCTAAGAAAAAAAGAGCTTGATTTTTCACAGAAAGATAATAGAAACCCTAGAATAACACCCCGCAAATATCTTGAAAAATATGTGTTTACTGATTTGCACGAAGTCTTTTTCTGTGATTTTCCACACTTATTGCAGGAGTGGATACTATTGTTGAAGGATAACCACACAACAAACCAGATCCAACGGTTAGAGTGGACCCCAATACAGATTTAGCAGTTACAACACATGAACAAAAAATTCACCCGCGCAGTAGACTTTTGGCTCGACAATGTTGTGGCAGGATTTATAACAGAGTTTGCAGTAGACACGACGAAGTCGTACAGTGCAGCAGAGTAAGAGTTTCTATGAGGACCTCGAGGAAGGTACATTAGATCATTGTATACTTCTATTAAAATATTGTTATATAACAAAGGTGTAATGAAAATGGAGTCAGACAACTAAAACTTCCCTACGTGCATGGGGGAAGGGAGCAAGCACTGACAAAAAAAGGAGACATGGAAGGAGGAAAGGATAAGGGAAGGCAGGAGGAAATATTGGACCCAATAATGATGGATGATGACCAGATCAAGAGGATCATGGAGACAGCTAGAAAGAAACGTAATGGAGTACCCTACCAATACAAGGTGAATACCAAGAAGAGAGTCGTATTCATGAGGGAATTCTTGGCCAGTGACGAGGAAGAGGTAGAGGATCTTCGGGCTGTGGAGAAGATTGAGGAAATCCTATGCGCAACATATTAGAGGAAGATAAGAAGTCCAATAACGAGAAGAGAAGGAAGTAATCTTATCCATATTAATGGTAGTGTGGAACCCATAAACCCATATGTGACTAATACACCAAAGAGAACACCATCGTTTAGACAACCGAAGTTCAAAAGAAGTCAGACATCAGGAAGTACATCTACACAAGGAACAACAACTGGATGAACCAATTCATGAAGTACTATTCAATTATCTACACCGCACAGACGTAGTAGTTCAACATTCAGAATGGAAGGACATGATCCTACCATTAGGTTACTAGAATTCAAATGAGAAGCATCAGAGGACCCAAAAAAACTCTTGTTCATCTGTGAGAAGATTTGGGAAGAAAAACAGATCATAGATGAAGATATTAAACTGGCACAACTAGCGATTACACTAAGGGATCACGCACTAGATTGGTATATGAGTTTAGCTACAAACAATCCACTAGGTACAACCAGAACAATTGCATATATCAATAAATTGTTTATAAACGAGTTCTAGAAGCTGAGCTCAGAAGATCAGTACATGAATGAGATGATCAGTATTAGACAGAAAATAGGAAAATTCGTATGGGATATTGACAAGAGATTCAAGAGATAGAAGGGAAAGTTGAACTATCTCATGGCCGATATGCAGCATAGGAACATATTCGTCAATTCACTGCTACCACACTTAAAGTATCGACTGCGACAACAAAGTTTTAGGTGCAAGCAGAGGATCTGTAGGAAACCTTGTAACTAGAAGAAAACCAGTATCAATAGATGAATCCAGCCATCGAATAACTAAAGGAGGATTTGAATAACTTAACGTTCCAACTAAACCAGAATAAGAGTAAAGGAAAATGAGAAGTTGTTTGGTGTACTACATGCAGGACGAAAGGGCACCACAAGAATGAGTGTCCAACATTTGTGCAGTATATGGCAGTCGAAATGCCAAATCCATTACCAACAGGAGGACTATCATGTGAAATATGCAAGAAACATTTAAGAAATGAGAACGAGATATTTAATAAAGAAAGACAAGAATTTCAGAAGGAAGACATGGCGTCTACTTCAACTGTGCAACAAAGCAAGGAAGCACCAGAGTACGAGATGCCTATGCTATTGGATCATACCAATGAAATGAAACCCATGGGACAAGTAAGTACAATCAAAGGATTTTTTAAATCATGTGTAAAAGTATTAAATGATCCATCATTTGTGAAAACATTGCAAAACATACTAGAAAAATGTATCATCGAGACAAAAGTAAAACTAGAGCCAAAAAAAGTCAATCACTTACATACAAGGAGAAGAACCAATAGGGAGTTCAGACTGAATGCCAACATCGGATATTTCAACATTGGAGATATCATACTAGATCTAGGATTTGAAGTTAATGTATTACCAAATAAGACATGGAAATTCATGGGAGAACACACATTAGGATATTCACCTATTCAACTAAAACTAGCAAACCAACACAGAGTCCTACCAATCGGTAGACTAAAAGGAGTGACAGTAGTCCTAGATGGAGTGTGCACTAAAGTAGATTTTGAAGTCATTGAAATAGTTGGAGGCACAACACCATATCTAACATTGCGTGGTTTGGATTGCACGTTTGACAACCAGGCCATAATCAATTTGGAGACAAGAAATATGACATTTGAGTCAGGGTAATACAGGGTCATCGCGCCATTAGACCCATTAGAAGGGGAGAGGTTTGGAGAACCTACTTTCTTAGACTTAGAGGAAATCATCCAGTTGTACAGAACAACTACGTGCAACAAAGATTATGTAAATCCAAATGAAGATGGGATACTCAGTTGGTAGGGCATTACTTCATGTGCAACAAACTCAGATATCGGTTTAGAGAACTGGCAAAAAAGGCTACATGAAGTGTCCACAAGAATATGTGCATGAATAGACCACATAGTAATATGGGTAGGAATGGAAATAAGGGAACCACCYAGCTTCCATGGGATAAATGATCTGAAAACATTCTTGGAACAGTACAAAGATGAAGTTTCAAAGAATCAGAGACTCTTAGCACTTGATATAGAACTCAAGGCCACACCTGTAAGATGGTGGGGTGCACACAAAGAGACAATCACAGATTGGTACCAATGTAAGAGGTTATTGCACATAAGTTTTGGCGCATAACAGAAAGAAAAGAAGAAATGACAGAAGTACAATGGATAGGGGGCACTAGTGGAACACTTGGATAAGTGTAGAATGTTGTGGAAAAAAACACCCCCAAAGGAATGGCCTCACCATTTCATACATACTGTAGAGGGAATACCAGCGAATTGGTATACAGACCAGGAACTGCGACTTGGACAACATTGCAACATAATTTTACAGTCACTTTCTCATTCAAGCATGAGAACCCCAATATAGATGCAGCTCTTAAACATATAAGTGGAGTAATATTCATCAAGCGACTAGAATTTGAAATCATAATAGAAGAAAAACAACAGAACAAACAGACAACCAAGGAATTGTGTTCTTGTTACCATGTGCACGAAGACGCACCAGAAGAAGATGATCCGCATGATGTTCAGATCTAGGAAGCAGAAGGAGAAAGAGAAGTGTAGGGTCCACCTATCAAATCAGAAGTTATTGTTACACTAATCAAGGTAAAGAAAGTCAACATTGGGATATTTGAGAATCCCAAAATGGCCAGCATTGCAGATTACTGGGATGAACAAACAATAGAAAGCATAATAGAGTTACTACGTGAGTGCAACAACTTGTTTCCCACAACATTTACAAATATGAAGGGTATATCGAGAGAGCTAGGAGAAATGAAGATACCACTTAGACCTAAAGCGAGATTGATCAGACAACGACTATACAGAATGAACCCAATATATAAGCAGAATATCAAAGATCAGATCGACAGAATTCTCTAAGCCAAAATCATAGAACCAATCGAAGAATCATAATGGATAAGCCTAATGGTAATTTAGGACAAAAAACAAGGAGGAATAAGGATATGTGTTGACCTGAGGAAGTTGAACAATGCATGCCTACATGACCCATTTCCTACACCTTTCATGGATGAAGTGTTAGAGAACGTAGGAGGACATGAAGCTTGCTCATTCACTGATGGATTCTTAGGCTACCATCATATCAAGATAGCACAGGAAGACAGATACAATACCATGTTTGTGACAAAATGGGGATCCTACCAGTACACAGTCATGTCATTTGGACTAAAGAATGCACTGGCAATATTTTCCAGAGTAGTCATCGTTGCATTTAAATAATTCATCCACCATTTTCTAGAGGTATACTTGGATGATTGAATAGTCTATAGTTTGTTGAATGACCATGTAGAAATGTTACGGATGATGTTAGAAATATGTAGGCAGTGCCATATATACTTAAACATAAATAAATGCATACTCAGAGCATCGTTTGGGATACTATTGGGCCATATAGTATGAAAACAAGGTTTACTAGTAGATCCTACAAAGATCATAGTAATTGTTAACTTACCACCACCAAAAAAAGTCTGTCATCTAAGAGCGACATTGGGACACACATGATACTATAGGAATTTCATCAAAGGATACGTGTAGATTAATGCACCAGTGAAACAACTGTTAAGAAAAGACACAAAGTTTCAGTGGAACAACGAGTGTCAGCAAGGTATGGACACACTAAAAGAGAAGACGGACACCACACTAATACTATTATTTACAGACCAAGAGAATACATTCCATGTCCATGTAGATGCATCAGCCATAACACTTGGAGCTATATTGGCATATCGAGGAGTGGGGGATTTGGATCACCCCATAGCATTTGCGAGTAGGAATTTATCAGAATCTGAGAAGAACTATAACACTACAGAGAGAGAAGGCCTAGCTATGGTCTACGCACTACATAAGTTCAAACATTACTTGTTGGGAAAACACTTTAAGATGTTCACAGATCACTCAGCCCTTAAATACCTATTAAATAACCCAGTGTTGGGGGGGAGAATCTATCGATGGTTACTACTATTTCAAGAATTTGACTTTGAATTCATAATCAAGCCAGGAAAATTGAATGCGGGACCTAACCACCTGTCAAGGGTCACAAACGGGGAATAACCTATGAATTTAAAAGATAACTTTCCATATGCACAGTTATTTTCATTCCAAATCACTGATGAATACTTTGTAGATATCATTCAGTACTTGAGCACAAGTACTGCACCGCAGGAATACAATACCATGCAGAAGAAAAACCTTCTAGTCTGGGATGCATATTATCAACTGATCGTAGGACACTTATACAAAATGGGCGCATATAACATCTTGCAGAGATATGTGTTAGAACACGAAAGACCGAGAGTTTTAATAGAAGCCCATGAGGGAATAGAAAGAGGACATTACGCAAGCAAAGCTACCACACATAAGGTATTGTGTGCAGGACTATGGTGGCTGACAATTCACAGAGACTCAAAGGAGTGCTACCAGAGATGCGATGTTTGACAAAGGATTTGTAAACCCAACAGAAGGGACGAGATGCCATTACAACCACATGAAACTTATGGGTGTTATATATGCACTAAAAACATACTAAAAATCCTCAATTAAATTGTCAACCTGGGGTAAGTAAACTTAGAGTTGTAGAAAAATATATGCCAAAGTAGAAGGGATGGTAGTAGTATAGTCTAACTAAGGAAGTGTCTATCTAAGGCTAATCTATTCAAGCAAATCTATCTAATGAGCAAACCCTACTAGGCAACTTTAAACTATGTACCCTAAGAACTTTTGGGCCAAGGATCGATGGATAGTTCTAAGAAAACAGTTGAAAACCCTACTTGAAGCAAACTAGTTCAATCATGAAAATAAGCAAAAGAAACTATTAAGCATAACAATAAGCAAATAACAAAAGAAAACTTCTTTAACTTGCCAACCTATATTCAATGAGTAACTACCCTATGAAAGAAAATAAATAAACAAGAAAGCAAAGACACCTAACTAACCTACTAAATAAAGTAAACAAGGACAACTATCTAACCTATAATAAGAAAGCTACTATCTAATTTATCAAAGCAAAGACTATCTACCCAACAACAACAATAAAACTATCTCCTAAGATATGAAAGAAAGAAAGCTATCTTCTACTCTATCCAAGAAAGAAATTGTTTTCTAATCTATGAAATTCAAATTCATTCTATACTAATATAAGCAAACTTATACTATACTAAATTCAATCATTAACTACAACTTGAAATTGCAACCTAAATCTAAGAAAGAAATTGCATAACATAAACTAAACTAGCTCTATCTTAACAATTCAAAATGTAATAAGGAAAATGCTTAAAACATAAATTAAAACATGACAAAGTAAACTAATGAATAAATTAATCAACAACTAGTTAAGCAAAATCGAATTAACAATTGAATAAGCAATCTGCAAATAAAAACTGAAACTAACCCTATCCATCCACCGAATCCTTGTTAAAGAGAACATAAACTAAAACTATGTTCTTACTCTATTCCAAACTTTGTTTTAAACTTGAAAAAGCATAAATAAAACACAATCTAACATTTAATGGCACACGGGGTTCGTGTATGAGTTTGCAAACTCGTTCATAATTATAAAATCAATGCATATTAACAAAAAGCCTCCATACTAACCTGCAAAAGAGAAATAAAACAATTAAACTACAACAACAAATTAGATAACAAAGAAATAAAGGAACAGTTCATGTACAGGAAATAAAAAAGACATCTAAGCTATGAAATGCATAAATAACACATAGAAAAGTTATTAGACTATTGGTGGGCCCCCAAAAAAGTCATAGTCACTTCTCAAATGCACACCACGAGCTCAACAAAATGATTTCACCACTAAAACTTGAAAAACCCAATCTTATACAATTCTGACAATTGAAAAATGCAAAAACAAAGCCAAAATCGTTTTTGTCTCTAACACACGACTTCTTCTACTGCTTAACAATTATTTGACCACCATGGTGGTATTTATAATTTTTACAGACCAAGTGGTCGACCACAAGAGGTTCAAACCACTTTGAAAATTGGCAAATTTCATTAATGGTGCCCTAACTGCTGAAACAGAGTGAGCCAATAATCACCCACCATAACAACCCAAAATTGAGTTGTCAAGAGTTCAGTAGCTAGAGGGGATAAGCATGAGCAAAACCCATGTCTCTGATTCGCCCCCCACTGGCCGCCAATACGATAACCACCAAATTGCCCACCATTTTTGTGCAGGACGAGGTGCTAGACGGAGTGTCGGATCGGGTACCAGAACGAGTGTTGGAAGAAGTGCCAGATCAAGTGTCGAAAGCAGAAATGTGGTACATTTTTGCCCTGCAACACCAGAAAAATGTGAATTAGATCTTGGTAATCATAAATCATGATGAATTATACTCAATATAATCATTAAACATGAATCACACATACCTAGTGTCGATCATACCATTTTATCATGAAATTCTTCAAAAGTCTCCTTTTAAAATATGAAAAACACATATGTACATGAGGAAAAAGTGTATAACAACCATCATAAAATTGATCATATCTCGGGCCCAACATTACCTCCACACCTAAGATTTTCCAGGTCCCACTGCAAACAAAAATAAATTGGCCTTTATGACTAAATTTGTGAAAGAGGGGGTGGATTAGCTTTAGAAGCTTCTCCCTCTTGCCCGTGGGATTTTGAATTAGGATTTTTGTGGCGTTTTAATTGCATCCAGAGACTATTATTGGTGGTAGTAATATCATCAACCTAACGCTGTAGATAATTCATCTTGGCTTGTAGGACAATGTTATCCTGGAGTAAATGACAACTCAGTGTTTCATGCTCTCTAAGTTTGAAATGGAGGGTTGGGAGTTTTTGGAGGCTATTGATGACATGTGAGGGAGCCTTGATATGTATATTATACCCTCTATTCTTTAAACCATGCAAAAAAACAATTTTTCCTCTGCAAAATTAGTTCCAAAAGTGACTTCCCATAAGCGCAACAATTCTAGCTTGGCGAACTTGTGAAAAACAGGTATGAAAGTGACACCTGTAACTACAAGACAGTAAAACCTGTGTAAACATTGAGAGAGGGTTTTTTTTTTTAATATGTTCTTGACAAAAACCTCTCTTGGTTTTCAAAAATTCACTTTCAGTTGTTAGGAAAACATGCCAAGAAAACATGACTAAAACAGGAAAAACAAAGTGTTTTATTTCTTGAAAAACTAGGCCGCTAAGAGAATTGAATATATCCAAAACCATAACGTATAGTTATAAACTGAGAGAGGTCATTTTTTTTAATATATCCTTGATAAAAAACTCTCTTGTTTTTCAAAAATTCCTTCCTTGTTGTTAGGAACACACAAAAATAAAATATGACTAAAACAGGAAAAAAACAAAGTGTTTTATTTTCTGAAAGCATAAGCCTCTAAGATGATAGAATATATCCCCAACCATAAAGTATATTTAAAACTTGAGAGAGGTTATTGTGTTTTGGTATTTTATGAACAAAAACGTCCTCTAGGTTTCAAAATTACTTTCCCATTTTTTCATAATCCCAGCTTGAAGTTGGTTACTCAAAACTTGCAGAAGCGCAACGTGCTCTTAGCAGAAGCGTAGCATGTTCTTTGATAGGGATTTTGGAGGCCTTCCTAGAGGATTTTTGGGATGAAAGTGGTATGGGTGTAAATTTTATGATGTCTTCTACACAATGAAACCATCAAGCACTGCAAATTCCTTCTCCAACCCTATGAAAAACTGACTTGAAGTCAAACTGTCCAAATGTGCAGAAACCCTCTTATAGTGAATGTATTTGGGGGATTGCTCTCAAAAAATAACACTTGTGCATAAAATGAAGGATTTTTTTGTTTCTTGGTCCATTATTGACAAAAAAATCTTTCACTTTTGTCAAATTCATCTTCTTTAATTCAGAAACCAATTCTTAAGTAGAACTTTGACCAAGACAATCATTTGAAAATTTATGACAAGAAATGATGACATGACCATGATGAAAATTTATGACCTTGGATGAGTGGAGGGAGTAGTAATGACACCTAGACACACCAATGACCATTTTACAACCAGGAGATGTCAAAGTTTATTTGATAATTGTATTTTGAAAATATAACAATTTGACCTAATAACCCTACATGAAAGAGTAAATTTGATCACTGGTGACTGACAAAACAGACAGATACTAACAAAAGTCTTGGTTTGTACTGGTAGGTAGGAGAATTGTTATTGCTTGTCATCAATATGTAACAATTAAAACAACTAATCCTCTTTTCATAAGCTTGGAATATAGATGACAATAAGTATTTAGCAATTGTAATCGCTCTGTATTTGTCACAAAGAGTAGTTAAGTATAAGAAGGCTTATATACCATAAAAAAAAAATCACATTAGCTGATAACACACACAATGATGTCAACATTATATAATTTAGCATACCAATACAAACAACTGCTGATATAATATCCCAAGACATTGTAAAAAGACAGTATGACATAATTTTGACAGAAATCCTACTTCCTCTTTTCATGGGTTTTGTTATACAAATGGGTAGTGCTTAGCATTGTTTTAGCTCAGGAAAATCCCACCAGACCAAAGATATGGCACGCCCTCATTCCATTAATTAGCAATACGCTTCTTGGTCTTTACTATTTTTAGAGGGGAGTTAGCAATAGGCTTCTTGGTCTTCTTGCCCGATGAGGCTGCAAGGGTATCAACAACTTTCTTGGACTTTTGGTCTGGTAAAGGAATAACTTGAGCATGAGGGTTTGGGTTGAGTAGCAGTCCCTAGATCAAGAGTCTTCTTTCTAGTCTTGATCGTAAGATGAGGGTTTCCAAATTGGTAAATGAACTCATCTCACGTTTTCTCTTGTTTTCCAACTCGGCTAAGACAAATAGTTTGATAAGGCCATGGTGAAATAGGTTGTTATGGGGATTTGTTACATCCTTCCTCACTTGGGACGACATCTTCTCAAGATTCTTTAAGAAGTAAAAGAGAAAGTTACAATGGCTTATTGAACTGAAAGTGAGCTAATAATCGAAATTGACAGGATTTAAAGATGAAATATCTACCTTCACATGTAATCAATTTGGTGATGACTATGAGAGGGTTGATTAGCTCCTCCTTTATCCACTCCTTGTAGTATCCCTTAGCTCTAGAGATGTTCTGAAATTCAGTTTTGAAAACCCTGTTATAGCTTTCTCTTGGCAACTAGTGGTGCTTAAATCAATGGTCTCCAACTCTCGGGATCTTTGTGGTTGAGGCAATTTATTCCTCAGAGGCCATGAACATAGTGAATAGGAGTTGAGGCAGGCTAAGAGTGTTCCATTGTTGTTGATTTTTCCACCATGCTCACTCAATCCACTTGCATAGAACATGTAATGTCAAACCTACAATGAAAAGCCCGTAACAAAAATGTAATGTCAAACCTACAATGAACAGACTATAACAAAAATAAACCAACAGAGTGGCTTGTTAAGGACATATACAACAATTTATAGCACATAGGAGTTTAGCACTTCAAGATAAAATGACTGCTAATGTAATAACCTCTATCATGAAAATAATACAAAATTTTTACAAAGATTTACTTCTTCTAGGAAATGTTATCATTTGTCAACTCATGAACCCCTCCCCCACACCTAAGTATTATGCCACCTCACAATAAAAAATATAGGAAATCAGTAAGTTCTCCCAATAGATGAAGATTTATAGTTTGTAAAGTGTAAATATAAATTTCACATATTGGTCTGACGAGACGGTTAGAATATGGCCCCACCTATATGGTAAGAGATCTTATATATAGATAAAAAGAGGTAGGAAAGAGAGTTTCAAGATAGTCTCAGAGTTAGTTCCCAATGGAAAGTTTATGGAGTTCATTAACCTTAGATTAACCATACATAATTCATGTCAGCTTTGTCTACAAGTAATGTCGTACATCAGGACATGTTTAAATTTATTATTTATTTTTTGTCAGATTACCATCCTCACTAGGTAGAATGCCTCGCTGCCAGCAAGCCTGTTCAGTACTTAGGCCGGTTTACCTAGTCATACCACGGGCCGGTACCTGTTGCCGATAGACCTGTTCAGTATATCGGTGGGTTATCCTCTTACACCCTCAGAGACTGGCCCTCCATCTTTTAAGATATTAGTATAAGATTGTTTTATGCAAGAGAATGGGGGGATAGCTCTGAAAACAAGTTTTTCTTTATTTTTTCAATTGGGATGGTATTTATGTTAGAGGATGAATTTATATTATATTCCTTAGTGATTGTCCTGATGTAAGGGGTACTTAAGTAGACGTGGCCTATGTAAAGATATGATATAATCAAGCTATTTAGTGTGTAGTGGATGGTACCATTGAGAAAGAACAAAAAAGTATCTCTAGGCTCAACTCACTTTCCTATTTTGTAATTTATTGTGATGTTTCCATGGCTAAATGCTAATCAGACCTCCTTGTTACTCTTTAATAAAGATACTTTACTCACTTACTCAGGTTTCTTGGGAAAATTGTATGAGAGACCTCTAAGCTTGATGGTTATGGTGTCACTTCCTTATATAGTGGTGAAGGTTCAAAAGAA
>SNQJ01S0060420.1:87531-106603 GCA_010110895.2 Picea sitchensis
ATTGATTATATTGAGAAGGAAATTGATCAATATAAAAAGGAGATCAAGAATCTCCACGAACAACTTACACCTACCACTCCATGAGAAGTAGGAGAGCAAAGGAAGCAAGAGGAAAAAAAGCAGTTGGAAGAGATAGATCAACAGGTCCATGCAACAAACGACTTGTTCGAAGAGGCAACACAACTATAGATGAAGTTAGAATAAGATCAACAAGTCCAACAGTGGGAAAAGGAAGAAGAAAGGATAAGCGCAACTATCCAATACCTCAAGAAGAGGCAGAAGACAATGGCCATCACGGAGCACATCAAGGGGGTGCAATATATGAAGAAACTATAGGAATAACTCACCACTACACAAACATGAAAGAAGGAGTGCCAGGCTCAAATGGAACCTCTCCAAGAGCAAGTGGTAGAAGTCATCGCATAGGCATAGGAATCCAAGACATTGATAGCATAGACCCAAGTAGAATGCGTTGGATTGGTCAGTGACAAATTTGTAATCCAAACAGTGGACACGCTTAAGGAGAAGACCACGCAGGCACAAACACAAGCATTAGATCTCAAGGAGAAGTTCCAGGTGATCACTAGGGAGATTGAAGAAGTGCACAAAGCATAGGTGGCTCTGGATGAGCCACATGTCAGCGTTGGGGGCCTGTTGGAGGCAGACCAAAGCAAAAAGAAAGGCAATTTTGGGAAAGAAGGAATGCATGAGGAAAGAAACAATTGGAGGGAGAAAAACACGTGCGCATGCATGGAATACCTAACGATGGTAGGGTTAGGGTTTTTGTAATGTATTGTAATGGCTGGAGAGCCAAAAACATACAAATARAGATACTTAGGTATCATAAAGGGCGAGTTTATTATGAAGACTAGTCGTTATTATAGAGAGAAGTAATGTAGTGAGTCGATATGTAATATTTTGTTGTATGACCTACTTGTGTAAGTTGTTGAGCTAGAGAAGACGGAGGAGGGTATATCTTCAGGGTTAGAACACAAGTTGAGGCACTGAGTGTGATCTAGTCTGCCTCATATAGATCTTTCCTAACTGAGGATAATTTTAAAGTGCACGACGCTGTAATGACAAAACGATGATAATAAAAGAGCCAAGAGCCAAACATTTGTGGATGTAGCCCAGGAGGGGGTGAACCATGGTAACATTTGTTTTATGTGATTGAATGCATTTATTTCTTTCTGGTATTAGTAAGAACAGATGCACTAAATGAATGAGTTATTATATTTCTTGCATAATCATGAATAAGTGGTATACTATGTTAATAAGTTACAGTATCACTCCCTTTGCACAGTTATCAGATCTCTTGCTCAATCCTAGGTTGAAAAAACATGAGTATTGCAGCCACCCATTAAGACTATCTCGGGTGAGACTACAGAATGCACTCTGTGCACTGCATTGTCTTCTGGTTTACCAGGAGGCCGATAGTTTCAGAGGCTTTGTTGGAAACACGAACAAACATTAACCCTGGGTCAATCAACTCAGAAAGGATATAAGAGAGAGTAATCAACAGGTGTGCTCACTACAAAGCAATACAAGAAATATTTTTTGATATTTATTAAAACCTTATCATTAGCTTCCCTTATGTCAATATCATCATGAGGAATTGCTTCTAGATAATATTCTATATGAAATTTAAGATACATTTCATTCCATATAAGGAAAGAGATTTTTTCTCCTATGTTGGATTCAACATCCTTATATATGAGTCATGGCTGTTGTTCCTCAAGTGTAGGTATTTGAATCATAGGAACATAATCCTTAAATGATGTTTCAATCTTTTTGTTCCTTTTGGGAGGCTTTGCCTATTTCTTTGGGTTGCTTCTCCTTAGGATATTTCATATGAGTTCTTCCAGGCATTCTCCTTACTAACATTTTACCTAAATGAAATAAATCATATAAACAAAGTAAAGAATAAAATTGCATAGATACATAGCAATAATACTCATTATAATATTATTCCCAATGACATTATGCCAAATTTTATAGTGAAGAATAATTGAGACAGATTATGACACCAATTGAAATTAAGCTTGAAGAAAACCAAAACTAGAGATTTATACTACCAAAATGGAATGTCAATCTTCTCTTCTAGTCCAAAATTTCTAAAAAGAAGTGCATGCATTCGAATTTGCAAGATAACAGTTTTAAAATCATACTCAAGTTGATGAATTTATATTCAATTGAACCAAAAAAACAAGGCGCACATAGTTGAATTCAACTTGAAATTCCACTTCACCACACATAGGGTACAATGACAAAGAAAAATCCTAACAAACACTTGTTCTATTTTGAAATAACACTCCTAAATGATAGGCCAAGCCCAAAAACCATAATTTTTCTCTTAATAGTGCTCAATCCTCACTCATAATATTCAAATTCAATCTTTATGTGATTCGAGCAATGGACTGATTGGATATTTATAATCAAATTTCCCAAATCTAGAGTCATCGTTGTGAAATATAGATTAAACATGATTGTATCCCCTAAATATTTGAAATAAAATGTTGATTGGATAGTTAAACTACCATATTGGTAAATTATTGGTCATTAGATTTTATTTTCAACGACCACTCATCACTTTTTTGTTTTAATAAGTTTTGAATTGCAATAATTGAAAAGTGGGTTTGGATGAGAAATAATACATAACCATGGGAATCATGTGAAGCAAAGTCCGTCTTTGAGGATACAATATTATTTCAAAATTCAATGATATGCTAGAAATCATTAAAATGAAATGAAAAAACTGTTGAATATTATTTTCTCAACCATAGGTATGCTTTGATACCATGTCAATATTTTCCTTCAACCTAGCACTAGGTAGTTAATTCCAAGAAACATATATTTAATGAATCAAAGCACATCTAGATTACTCAACGAAACATGCATCAGAAGCATAAATAACGAAACCAAATCAAGCACATAAGAACACCAAGAATTATTGGTAAACAACCCCTTGAAAAACCCCAGAGGGAAAACCAGTCCAATGATGCTTTTATTAAGGTCAAATTAGGGTTCTCATAGCAGGGATAATGGCCCACTGAGATAATTATACACTGCATACAAAAATGGAATCTCATGTGCTTCTATACAACCTTGTACCAGAACATTTCCCAATGCATACACAACTTTCCATTCTCAGCCCCGCAGATGTTCATTCCTTTCCCTTCTCATACCCACAGATATCCATGCCTATCTCCTATGAGACTTGCAAATGTGTATGGAAATACCATATGGAAATATCCATAGGAATCTACTCTTCTCTCTAGTATTTTTCCTTTAAAACCCATCGGTCACTACTTCTGCTCTCTTTTCTCCTTGACCTATATGACCTCTATATGAATGTCCTTCTTCACCTATCAATATTTTTAATTATGGTCCTTTGTGATTTAATCTTCTCATTAATACTTGTATGAACTCTATTGACCCAAACAATGAGATTTTGTCACTATAGTGTAAGAAAAAGTCCTTCTTTGATCCTACTGTTACACATTATTTTCATCACCGCCATGACCTTTGATAATATGTGTATCGCTTGTTTCCCTATTCCCTAAAGGATCTTGAAGAAATAAGACTTTACTTGAGAAATGGAATCATCTTTTTCTTATTGAAAAACCCTATCAAGGAAGATTGTCGCGCATTGCCAATGTTAAGGGTGTGACAATCCAAAATCACTGCATGCTGCACCACAATGGCCTGCGACGTCATCGCAGGTTGCTCATGTTGAGGGTGCGACAATGCTCAAAAAAAGGAAAAAGAAAAATTTCTCGAAGGTTATAGAATGGAATGTTCAAAAAGATGAGGTGGCCTCTGATCGGTTTGGATCTCAATCACTTCTCTGATTTAGTGGGATCATCCTAATCTCTTCATCCATCCCTCTTCACTCTATATAAGGAGGGATATATCACGGGAAAAGTTAGGCTACCTTATGTATGAATAATTCCATTGAAGATTGTGCTTGTGATAACTTTGCTTTAGCTTTCCAAGTCAAGTTGTGTATACTCTTCATCAAAAGAATTGGAGTAAAGGTGTGTTTGTTGAGGCAAGGGGCCATCGGAAGGGACCTTGCAACATCAAGACATAGGTTGTATTCTCCATTTTCATCAATATAATGCAGTAATACATTTATTTCCTATAAAAGTGTCTCTATTTTTATTGCATAGATCCTTGATCTTATGCATAGGTTTCATTGGAATATATATATATATATATATATATATAGTTTCTCTCTCTATGTTGGTTTGTGTTTCTCAATAGGTTCGACATCCCGCAGACCTTGAGATGGAGCAAGGAAAACACTAGCAAGGATCAGAAAACATTTAAACAGTATGTCATTTATCCCTCATTGAACTAATATACATTGCAATGGAAATCTAAGGAGAAGTTTGTATTATGTCATGTTTTGTTCTAATTTCTTGTTGAATTTAGGGGCATTAGTTCATGTCAGCACTTATCGATTTTTCCAGTAACAAAATTGGCGACCATACTGGGGAACATCCTCTTTTGGCCTTTTCTTCTTTTTGATTTTGGCTTGCCTAATTTTGTTGATTTTTCATTCTCTGAGTCACTGGGTGATCCAAGTTGACTCTCAGATCTTGAAAGTTCATTGAAAAACCCTGTCATCTTTTTTCATTTTTCTCAAGTTTCATTCATTGTCGCACCCTACTAAGAAAATCAATGTGACGTCATCGCACTTTGTCCTTCTAATTCCTACGACGATACCTAAACATTGCATTGTGTCACACTATGACCGACGAAGATTTCTAAAGAGATTTTTGAGTGACATTCTTTCTCTTTACCCAGGATTTTAATCATTGTTTGTGGTGAATTTTTTGTTCTATTGAATGGTTGTTCATAACTTGGTTTGTAATTTTTAGTTGATCTTGATCATTTTTAAATATTTGAAAGTCTTTCTCATAAGCTTCAAAGTTATATCTTTCACTTGTTGCTTCAAAGGTATAATCTCTGGGTTTCATCCTTGAGTGTTTGTCAGTCAAGTTGTTCATGATATTTTTTTATTTTTTTATTGTTGTTGATTAGAAAATGAATTTTAATTTCGTTAATTAAAAAAATACGTTTTCTTGATTTTGCACTTTTGGTTTTATTGTGAGTTAAGTTTGGGGAATTGCGTTGTGAGTGCATTATTTACTTGAACAAAATTTTCTTTTTCCTTGATTCAGATCTCTATTTTTATTGAAAAGAAAAATAATTGAAAATTATCTTTCTATTTATAGTGTTTACAAGAAACATTTTGCATTCTAGCCTTTGTTTAAAAGAGAAAATTGGAAAATTTTATAGCTTTGATTGTTTGATATCAAGATTTTTCAAAGTTTAAAGGAATTGTTATCTTGCAACTTGTTGTATTTTGGCAAAAAGAAAACCTTTTCTCTTATGTAATTAGATTTTATTGAACCGAAAGAATTGCATCTGATATCTATTTTCATATTTTTGAATCAAGGTCAAGAACTTCATTAGTTTCATCTCTGCTTCCTTTTTGAGTAAAACAACAACCATTAAATTTAAGGTAATTTTAAAATTTATCTAGTAACTTTTATTTTCTAGAACTCTTGTACACCAAAATTAGCTAGGGAATAAAGATTTGGAATAGGTTGTGAGGAATACTCTCTAAAGCATCAAAACAAACAATAATATCTTGTGAATAGGGAGAGTTGAATCCACTTGTTTCATTTTGTCCTGGGAATCCCTTCTAACACAAGGGTCAATCACAAGGTCGCATCAAGGCCAAAACAATTACTAAACCTACTTTGTTGGTCCTAGTGTAGTGAATGCACATATTATTGGGGATCACTTGAGAATAAAACCCTATGCGAGCCTTCTCGAAAATATTTCAAGCTTAGATACCCTACCCTTGTGTTTATATCGGACTGTTGACTGCATCTCCAGGCATCATTTTTGTAATTGGTAACCTTAGTAGCCTACATGTTTAGGGTCTTTACATGAGGTGACTTTAGAGGGGAAATTCTTCACGGTACCTGGAATCGATGTTGGCTAAAATCACTCGGGCTCCTTTAAGGGTATACCCATGATTATGTGTGAGAGCTTGCACCAGGGTGTAAGTCCATTAAGAAGGTTGTCAACGTAACTTGTCCACCCTCTTTATCCCAGCCTTTTCTTATCTTTATCTCGCGAAGTTGGATTTCATCACCAACTAGTGATTTCGAAATAAGAAGGTTTGGTTGTAAGATTTCTATCTATATTTTGTCAGTGAGTGTTTTTTTTCTTCTCTAGTTGGCCATAGGTATTTTTTATTGTTTATTGGGTCTGGCCAACATCATCCCTCGTCGTTCATGTAGGATGCAAGGATTTCCTCTGGAAGATCCAGAAGAATACACTCCCTTGATTCATAATTCACCAGAGGGTCCTTCTCCTAAAGGAGCATTCAATAACGATGCATCCTCTAAGATCAGGGGTTCTAATCCATTTGTTGAACCATCACTCCTTGTAAATATGTTATTGAATGTTACCCAAAACCCTGTTTTTCTCAGAATAAACTCTTCCAGAGACGTTGTTGAATACTATCCTAGAATATCTTCAATACATTTCATATATTCCAGTGTGGATGAACCACCATTTCCTAGTGAAGCATTTAGAACTCTTGTTCAAACTTCTAGAATTTTCAATCCCATTTCTATTCCAGTCCCTTCTTTATGGAGAACTCCCTTGTTACACAATATTTTTGATAAACTAGGTATGATTCCAAACCAAAATACATCACCACATGTACTTGTTACTTATACTGCTTCTACAGTACCTCCAAATCATTTTACTAGCACAACGAGTAATATTTCTACAGTTTCAGATCCATTGTTGCTTGGTACACATACAATTCATCCTAGCTAGTTCACTATCTATAACATAGTCCCACAAGTTGCACCTTTTTCTACCAGAAGTTTGGTAACAATTCAAGGTCCTATTAGAACATTGCTTCTATCTAGACCGAATCCATCACTTCCACCTGGGTATAATGCTCTTAATAGTTATATTACTAATCCTACCGAGGGTCCATCTAGAGGACCTAATATTTTTGTTCCACCTAGGTATAATTCTCTTAGCGATTTTATTCCTAATCCTACCACCTGGAGGATATAATCTTCCTGGACCCAGTAGCTCCAATATGGTTGGAGGCACAAGTCATTCTTTTACTTATGGTTTTCAACTTCCAGTTGGAGGATACTCATCTGGGGGTCCACCCAAAGTTGGGGGACAACCCCAAGTTGCAACACACAATCCAATTTATGGGCAGTCTGTGCTTGGATTACAAACCCAACCTTTGAATTTTCCTTTTCAAGGAAATCAACAACTACTTGGGGGAAAACTCGTCAAACTAATTCTTTTGTACCCTCTTATCCTAGGAAACCTTTTCCAGGCACTAAAAACCCTACCTGAAGTCAATCTTTCCAATCCAATTCTCCTTTCCAAGGTGGCATGCCAAATCAATAGTCTAATGTTGGCTACTTGACTCAAAATCCTCCTTAATAGAATTTGACTGGACCCTCTAACTATTTGAAAACGGCTTATGGTCCTACTAGTATACCTATGGGATTACCTCCCCAAAGTTATCAGTTTCGTCAAGTTAACAGACAATTTCCATTTCTAGATACTTTGGATTTACCAGATTTGTCTCGAATTTTGAATTCTCTGATCTTACATTCTCCTTTTTGGTCAGTTATACCTGCTAAATTACTATCATACATTCCAAAGTTTGATGGTTGGTCAGGATAAGATCCAAACAATCATGTCATGAATTTTCATCTTTGGTGTTCATCCAACTCCTTGATGGATGACTCTATACGAATACATCTTTTCCAATGCACTCTTACAGGTTCAACTACTAAATGGTACATTGAATTGCCGAGAGGTTTATTCAATGATTTCAATAACTTAGCCATGGATTTATTGACAAATTACCAACTACCGATATCGTATGAGACATGAACGAAAATTTTAAGTTCATTTAAACAATCATCTTCTACCCACATCTCAGATAATATTCATCTAAATGTGTTGATCCTGCACAAAATAGATCTAGATAAACAATTATACACACATTTGTAGAGATAATTGGAGAAAGAAGAAGAAGGAGAAAAAGAATGAAAGAATTCTCATTAACCATTCTGAATAATGAATCATTTACAAATGATATACTCTATATAACTCAATGAGTGGACACTGGAGGAGAACCAATGTGACATAGTGGTGGTCTAGAGTGATATGAACACACACCAACAGTTACGGGAGTGAAATTCCACCTAGTCTAGTCTCTCAGGCAGTTATGGGAGTGAATTGCCACCTAGTTGAGTTAACTAGTCAACTAGTCTTAAGTTCACTGACTGAACAAAGAGTAGTGAGGATTTAACTTAGTGAATCAAGGGTAATGCGCTAGTTTGGTGATGATCCCAAGGAAAGGTCTAATTATCATGGTGATGATCCCAATGTTGCATGGTGATAAAACCAATGCAACATCTAAACTCAACTCAACTAGTCAAATTGAAGTGTCAACTAAAAGAGAATATTCTCTAGGTGGAATATTCTCCCCTAAAATATAGGAGACTAGATAATGACTAATTATGACAAATAAACAAGGAAAAAACTTAGGAAAAAGAAATCCTATGTGTGTGTGAAGTAACTCCAACACCCCCTTGAACATCACTACGATGAAAATAAAGAATGGGTCTCGACAAAGAGGCCATGTTAGGTACCCGAATACAAAATATACACTAAAATAAAGTGATGAAAGAGGGGAAACTTCATGGGAAACCCCCCTATCTCAAGGTACAATGTATGTAAAAACAAGAACTACATTTGCTAGGAAATTGTGTGCTTCACTCCAAGATGACTTCGCAAAGAATGGAACTTATGCCTAGTGAAGGTCTTTGTGAAGATGTACGTCATCTATTCAGCTGAAGGACATAACTTTAAGTTGATGATCCCCTCATGTACTAATTCCCATATGTAGTTCATGTGGATCTCGTTGTACTTCATTCGCTGCCTCTGAACTGGATCTCTGCAGAAATTCAAAGTGCTCTGGTTGTCACACCAAATGATGATCGCCCGATGAAATTGAATGGCCAACTCATTTAGAAACTTTTGTAGCCACATAGCCTAAATGGTTATGTTAACTACCCCTCTGCACTCTTCCTCTGCTCAAGATAGAGAAATGGCATCTTTCTTCTTGCTCGACCAATAGATAGGCCTGGAACCAAGACTGAGTGAGTAACCAGATGTGGACTTGCGATCAGTTCTATCGCTAGCCCAATCAGAATCAGTAAACCCGATGAGATCTAATGTAGATTCTCTTTCACAATGAATCCCAAAGGTGATGGTGATTTGTAAGTATCCAATGATACGCTTTGCATCTTTCCAATGTAGCTCATGCGGCTCCGACATGAACCTGGAAACTGCACCGAATGAATATGAGAGGTCTAGTCTGGAGTGTGTGAGATATAAAAAGATCCCCACTATATGTATGTAGAGTGTGTTTTCAACCAGTTGAGTCTCCCCGCCATCCTCAAGTTTGACTCCTGATAAGAAAGGAGTCGGAGCAGACTTGCAGTCTGTCATGTGAAATCTCTCAAGGATATCTTGTGCATACTTCACCTGAGATAGTTTGATTCCTGATGCATCCTGACAAATCTCGAGTCCAAGGAAGAAGTGTAGTGGACCCATGTCTGCCATAAAAAACCTGTCATGTAGAATCCTCTTGAATGAAACAATCGCTGAAGTCGAGAAACCGGTGATCAACAAATCATCAACATACAGAACTAAAAGTAGAAGTGAATCAACCATCATGTGCATGTAAACATTCGGGTCTGATTTATAATGTACAAAGTTTTGTGACAACAGGTAGGAGTCCATCTTGGCATACCATGCCCTCAGAGCCTGCTTGAGGCCATAAAGGGACTTGTTCAGTCGACAGAACAAATATAAGTCCTGCATAAATCCCTGGGGCTGCTCCATGTAGATCTCCTTAGAGAGATCACCATGAAGAAATGCATTCTTCACATCCATCTGATAGACTTCCCATCCTTTGGCTGCCACAATGGAAATTTCCAATCCTATGGAGTCCATATTCTCTACTAGAGCGAATGTCTCATCATAGTCAATACCATGAACCTTTTGAAAGCCTTTGGTGACAAGCCTAGATTTGTATCTACTAATCTATCCATCTGTTGAGATCTTGTTCCTGTAGACCCATCTGCATATGACAAGTTTCCTCCCAGAAGGAAGGAAAACTAGATCCCAAGTTTGGTTCTCGAGGAGGTATTTTTACTCCTCCTGTATGGCAGATTCCCAAAAGGGATTTCCAGCAGCCTCTCCATAAGACTGTGGATCTGAAGACTGAACCAAGAAAATATGCCTGGAAGGAAATGGTTTAGTGGTAGTGAGTGAAACAAGAGGCTCTTCGAAATCAGATTGAGTCCTCCTAGTGTCAGTTGGATCACCAATGAGATCCCCTACATCTTGAAGAGTAGTATGTGCCTACTTGGGCCTCTTCGTTGGCTCTGCAACTACATCTGGATGCTCTGAATCTACATCTGACTGTACTGACTCTAAATCTAAATCATCAGATTCCTCTAAATCATAACTCTCATTTGAAGAATCGACATGTGCATGTTCATCATCTCATATAGGTGGAAGAGTGTAGGTGTTTGGATGTGGCTGTTGAGGTGCATGCGATACAATTTCCTCAAATTGGTCACTTCGCTCAATGATGAGCCGGTCCAAGGAAATATCAATAATCCTATATCCCTTCACAATGTTGGTGTATGCAACAAAAATGCACTCAGTGTTGTGTGGATCAAGTGCCTTCCTCTTTTTAGAGGGAATATGGGCCCATGCATGTGAACCGAAAATGTGAAAGTGGGTCACTTCTGGTTTGAGGTTGCTCCAAGCCTCATAGGGGGTCTTATCCTTGACAGATATATGGGGAGATCTATTTTGGGTGTATGTTTCACAGTTAAGTGCTTCATCCCATAGTCTCTGTGGTAGTGACTTTCCATGCAACATGAAATATGCCATATCTTTTATAGATCGGTTTTTTCGGTCAACAACTATGTTTTGATGCAGAGGATATAGAATAATGTGCTACAACTGAATCCCTGCCTCATGGAAAAGATTATGGATCTCATGATTTACATACTCTCCCCCATTATCATTTCGGAGGACTTTTATATTCTTTTCGGACTGTTTCTCAACCAGGGATTTGAAATATTTGAGGTGTTGAAAGACCTTATATTTTTGCCTGAGAAAGTAGATCCATGTAAAACGTGAGAAATCGTCAAAAAAAATGAGAACAAACCTCTCTTTTCTAATCGATGGATGTGGAAAAGGACCCATGAGATCACTATGGATCAGATCTAAAGATGCATAGGCTCTCTGAGACTTTCCCTTGTCGAATTTCTCTTGAGGGTGTTTCTCGAGAACACATCCCTCACACACTCCCTTGGAGAAATTGAGGTATGGTAGAACATAAACCAATATTTGCTTGCTAAGTTGTTTCATGTATATGAAATTTAAATTTCCAAACCTTGCATGCCATATCCTACTACTTTCATTAGCATGAGTAAGCAATAAAGGAGAATCAGGTTCAATGAATTAAAAAACTGTATACAATCTAGATTGATGATTTACCTCACCGGTAACAACCCTGGAGATGGTTTGCATGTCATAGATGTCCACGGAATTTGGTGTGAATATTACTTTCTTTCTGGTGTCATAATTCATCATATGATACATGAAGAGAAGGTTGACATAAAGTTTGGGAACATGCAGCACGTTCTCGAAGCTTCCGTTGGTGAGTTCAATTCCTCCTTAGCCGGTGACTTCGATAGAAGAGTTGTCCCCCATCAGAATAGGAGGACCTTTGGATGCATCCAAAGAATACTATACTTCTTTTGAGGTAGCCATGTGATGTGATGCTCCTGAATCTACGATCCAAGCATCCAGAGAAGAGTTGATGGCAATCAAGGCATGGCTAAGATTTCCTTTCTTGGAATTCGGATCTTTTGGCTTCTTCTTCTTGCCACCCTTGGGGATGTGATCTCCAAGGTTATTTTTCTGAAGTATTTGAGGCATCAGATCTATTTTTTTTGCGTTCATGTGGATTTCGAATGGAATCCTTTGTGACAGTACGTGTATTTCTCCCCTTTTCTCCCCCTTTCTCCTTTGGATCCGGAGGCATCGGTGAAAGCTTTTGTGTACCCTTCCTTATTCATATGTGCATGAGATTTTTGTTTATCTTTATCTTTATATTTATGATATTTGTGGCTTCCATCATGCACAATGAGTGCATGTGCCTTTGGGCCTTTGATTTTTCCCATGTTGATGAGATTGGTTTTCTCTTGTGTCATTGCTTCGATAAAGTCCTCAAGACAAGGCATCTCCCAGGTGGCTCTAGAGGTGAATCTGAAAGAATGGAATGTGGATATGAATATAGAGAATTTAGGAACAAGCTTGGAGAGAATGGTGAGAACCATTTGTTTCTCCTCCTTCGATTTATCAACCCCACAAGATTTTCAGTTGCGACAGTAAATCCTTGAATTTTGTAAATAAATATTGGATATTATCGAAGCTTTTTGGATCCAATGTGAGAATCTCCACATCCAACATGTGTCCCCTAATATCATATTGTTTTCAAAACATCCCTTCCAAGGTGTTCCAATATTCATTGTGAGTCTTACAGGAAGATGTGTGAAAAAGGAGATCGAGAGAAATAAGACAACAAATCGTTCTGAGTGCCTCATCCATGCGATTTAAGTACTTGGATTTTTCTATGTCTGATGTCGGTTCTATTTATGTATTAAATTTTAACCTATACAAACCTATGGTTTGGATATGTATCCTTGCAAAATAGTTGTAAGGTGTAAGAATGAATTCTTTTTGGAATTCCATCTTTCCGCTGTCTTCAATATTTTGCACCTGCAAAACGTTTTGGTGTAGATTTTCCTTAGCAGTCTATCGACTCTATACCATGTAAATTTGTTGAAACTACACATAATATATATATATAAACAATGATACACACATTTGCAAAGAGAATTGGAGAAATAAGAAGAAGGAGAGAAAGAATGAAAGAATTCTCATTAACTGTTGTGAATAATGAATAATTTACACATGATATACTTTGTATAACTCAATGAGTGTGCACTGGAGGAGAAATAATGCACCATAATGGTGTTATATAGTGATCTAGATACACAGCAGCAATTATAGGAGTGAACTGCCACTTATTCTAGTCTCTCAGGCAGTTACGGGAGTGAACTGCCACCTAGTTGAGTTAACTAGTCAACTAGTCTTTAGTTAACTGACTGAATAGAGAGTAGTGAGGAGTTAACTCAGGGAATCAAGGGTAATGTGCCAATTTTGTTATGATCCCAAGAAAATTTTGAATTATCATGGCGATGATCCCTTTGTTGCATGGTGATAAAACCAATGCAACATCTAAACTCAACTTAACTATTCAAACTGAAGTTTCAACTGAAAGAGAATATTCTCCAAGTGGAATATTCTCCCCTAAAATATAGGAGACTGGATAATGACTAATTATGAATAATAATCAAGGAAAAACCTTATGAAAAATAAATCCTAGGTGTGTGTGAAGTAAATCCAAAAATTCATGAGTGGAGGAGGAGACGATGATTAATAAATTTTCCTCTTCCTTATCAATTATTGGCTGAGTGTTTCACAAATTCACTCATTAGTACCATATCTCATGATGTTTCCATGGGAAGTGTCRTCACTGAAGAACAAGTGATCAGTCGTTCCCAATACTTAGATCGCATTTATTCTCAAATGGGCACATTGTATGACTTGATACCTAACACTCCTCGCCCATCTACAAATCCAACCCCAACACTTCTGGTARCATCTCATGTTGTTGATGGTGTGATTGGCACTTTTCATACAGAGACTCAGACAAAATAAGTCAATCATTCCAATCCAAAACCTACTACTACCAGTGTAAAAAATGCTCCTCTTGCTGCTGCTTCTCCCGATAAAACCTCTGAGGTGAATATAGTCCAATCTACGACTACCGATAAATATCAAAATAAGAAGAAATGGAAGGGTAATAATAAAGAGGATACAACTAATAATCAATAACTATATAAACCAAAAACTCAACCTATTGATGATAAAGAAAAGTGGAAACCTCGTTATCCTTTCCTTATTTGTGGTGACGACCATTGCACAAAAGATTGTCCGAGACAAGCAGAAGTTACTCGATTCCTCCATCGTACCGATACTCCCCCTATGCCTATTGTTTTGTCACAATCTTTTCATATTCAATAGTAGGCCCAACTGGTTATTCATGACCAACCTTATCCCTCTACTATCTCTTATGTACTTAAGTGTACTACTTCCAAGAAATACAACATTGCAATCACTAGTCGAACTAAAGATTATTCTCCTTCTAAAGAGAAAGTTGATGATCAACCTCCTCCATCGAATATGTCTCCCAATGGTCCTCTTCATATTGAATGACCTAATCTTGATACAGTCATATGTCTGCCTCCTAAGGGCATCGTTTGTAAGTCATCATTTAACCCACATGCACGTGTAGCTCAAAACTATAGTATTGTATAAGATCTTGCACATGCACCATATGTGATTTCGGCTCTCGAAGTCCTTCAAAGTTGTCCTACTCAATGAAAGGCAATGTTAAAGGCTATTGGTGGAATTGATCCTACTAATACAAATTTGATAATATTTGACTTGGAGGATCACATCCCAAGACTCCCTCATCAATTAGCTTTTCAAATACAAGTAATTTTGGAAACAAAGAATATTTTTCGAACATTTGTTGATGAAGGGGCTTCGACTTGTGTAATGTATGTCACCTATTGGAAAACCATTGGCTCTCCTACCCTTACTGAGTCACATAATACGTTCTGATTCACGCACTAGTAATGTTCTATTCATAGTAAAAACAATCGTTGGTTACAAGAATGTTAGTGTGGGTCTTTTGAAAGATTCATTGTTAATGGGGACTTTCCCCATTCCACCACCCGATGTTCCTCCTCCTCTTGTCACTTCTATTAACATGATTTTGACTAGTGTTGAAAAAATCCATGAGTCCTATGACCCTTGTATTGTGTTGGTTTTGTCACTTGGGTGAGAAAAACAACAACACTTGCATGTCTAGATGATTATGCTAGACAAGACATAAATTTGTGAGTGGGTTAAACAAGACAAACACATGTAATAAATAAAGAAATAAACTAAAACAACTAAGAAATAAAAGTTAGAAAGAATGAGAAACTTAGAACCATGAAAATCAAACCATGACCAACATAATGCTACCAATGGATCAATAGATTAGTATGCAAAACATCATAGAGAAAAATGAGGAGTTATGAGTACCCTCTTCCTCCTTGGGAGGGATATTGAGTTCCCTAATGGAGAGATCTTCATACAATGGAAGAAAATGGAAAATGTTGAAGAACAACAATGCCTATTCCCTCAAGAGGTGAGTGGAATGGCCTATTGCAATGGTGTTTGAAGGCTCCAAAGAGAAAAGAGGATTCTCAAGGGAGAATTCTTGCAGCGTAACAATACAATGAAGATCTTGGTTTCTTAGTGCACCCATGGCTCTTATTTATAAAATTTATTCAAGGAAAAATGTAATTGGTTCATAGTGTGAACAAGGAGCATTTAAGGGCATCCTCTATTCCTTGACCAACCTCCCATTCGGATTTCACTCAGATATGAGGGTCAAATCATCCTGGGAGATGGTCCATAAGTGGTTGAGGGGATGAAAATATCCATAAATGCACTGGTTATAGAAGTGTGTGGCTTTTATCGTACACAGTCACACACTTGGTGCATTGTGCATGTTGAGGGCTTTCTTAGCCCGCACACTATGCGCGTGCTTCCTTTGGTGAATTTACGCATGTCAATTTTTGACCAAATTTGTATAGTTGTTTTCCTTTTGAATGCATTTCATTGTTGTAGGTGGACTAACTAATGTTGGCATTGTTGTGTTTCTTTAACCATTTGAGTGCAATGTTGCTGACAATATTTCAATGATAACAGATTCCCCCTGACATGTGAGGTTAGGAGCATACATATGGCCAAAATACATCAATATTTATTTTACTGAGAGTGTCATTGTAATGAAGAGTGAAGAGAGCAACTAGAAGAGTGATCCACCAGAGGGAGAGGGAAAACTATGGGACCCAAACATTTCTCTAGGGAGAAAAATAAAATCTGTGTATAAACAAGGTGGGCATTCCCCATGCTCGTGTCAAGTAACCAAAATGTGAGACTGTAAATGAAGATGTATGTTGATGTAGATAGTTGCAGTTCCCTTGGGGGCAGTTGATAATGATAGATGATGGTTTTTAATGGTGAACGTACTTTGAAGTGAGTAAAGGACGATTGTAAGAAGTTTCGATTAATCATAGGAATTGATGGCCTAGCAAATTCATAGATCTTTAGATGGTATGAAACAATTGCAATAATCACATAGTAAGACCCACCATAACATGATATTTTGTTGAAGTCGAATGTTATGGAAATCAACAGAATTAGAGAGCAATCATGATTCTCTATGTGTCATCCGAGACTCCTCATTGTGAAGGTAATGAGAGTCAAGATACTACCACCCTTCTGGAAACTATGTCGATGTTGACAAAAAGGGAGATGTGACTCCAAGAAGAAAAGGGCCTTATGAAATCCACTGAGATGATACCAGGTACTGATAGGTAACATGAACGAAGTCAAGATGTGATGAGACTCAATACTTCCCTTGGTTGGGGAATTTTTGAAGGATGATTGGCAGCAACTGTAAAATTGTATCTAGTGTCAGGGGGATGACTAGATATGGGGTTAAACTGTGCCAGAGGCTAACAAGGTGGACAAACTCATAGATCATGGGTGCATGTAACTAGGATACTCAGTGTTTTTGAACAATGTCGGAATGAAAAAATAGTGCATTCCCCAACCAAGGGAGACATGGGTTGCGTTGCGAGGAAAAAAGAAGGTCATCAAGGGGGTTGACAAAACGATAATTAAATGCTAGAAACAAATGATTTTTGCAATTACCAAAGCAATAAAGAATAATTTGGGTTGAGTATACAAATATAGAAATGGGTGTCCCAGTGAAAGGTGGCTTGGCATGTTAGGCTGCAAGTGGCGAAAGAGAGTGGGTGAAGGGTGGGGGGCCCATGGGTGGGTTTCTGTATGAGGTAAATGAATGGAGGACAATCTATAGATGGGAAAACTAATGGTGGATGAGATGGAGGGATAATGATATTGTGGGGGTGTAGTCAAATAGAAATGAGATGATATGACCTAGGAGTCCATTGGGAAAGCTAGTAATATGATGAGAAGAAGTACGGGGTTCATTCTTAGAAGTGCATAATACTATCGAGACTCCCATCCCTAGGAGGTGAATTCAACATGAGTGTCAAGTGGCGAAGGGGAACTATGAATGGAACAACTCATGTGGAGGAGAGTGCTACTGGGTGACAGTACCAAAATGAAGCAGAGGTGATGGTACTGTAGAGACATATGTAAGGAACCTAAAGGTAAACTTCAGAGGGTGTGACTAGGAGATGCAATTTATTTACAGGCGGAATACTTACATGCCAGTGTCGAACATATACCTGAAGGGGTTGTGTTTCTTTGATGAATAGGTACTTTCACACATGAAAATTGAATACCTGACATGAACAATATCTAATGATAAAGAATATATGATAGCTATTTCATAAAATTTTAACATGAGCATGCATACCTAAACATAACGTGAAAAAATGCTCCTTCGGGGTCGAGTTCATATGATGGCCCAGGGAATATGAATGTGTAGATGGTGGGACCATGATCCCGTGGCTGAGAACGGATCAGAAAACAAAGGCTCTTGGATCTTGTAAATGAGTGTGGAAGTTTGGAAAAATGGACTATATATGGCTTGTCGGCCCATAATGCCACCTCATTTGTACCCGTCACCATAGCTACATTGACAAGCATTTTCTGAGGAGACTTAGAGATTACAAGAATTGACAAGTGTTTTGTTGTCACAAGGAGCGCGTAGAATTGGAGAGTTCAGATAATAAAATATTATTGTGAGAGAGGCAAGGAGTGCGTACAAGTATCCATTGGAATCCTTGAGTTTCCAGCCAACATCAAGCTCAAGAGGGATAGAGTCTTGGAAAGTTTCGAGGAAGGATGAGGGTCGAAGTTACCTCGCAGAAACCAAGATCAGGAGGAAAGATGCCAAGTTATTTGGCTAGGAGTCTTTGAGAACTTGAACAGATAGTTGAGTTTCTCAGAGGGAGAAGCGCATATATCTGTGGACCGTTGGATCGAGTGGATCAATAGGGAGGTTAAGACTGAGTTTCTTTCAACACTCGCAAGATTGGGAGGATTAGAAGCCATTAGATCTGAAGGAATGAGAGCTGTTGATTGGGCCATCTGATATATTTTCATTTTGGAAGTCGAATGTGTGGAGGAATCATTCTTTGGGAATCCTTGATACGCGAAATCTGACGCAATCTAGACTGTCAGATCTTAGGAAGTTCAGGACCGTTGGACTATGGAGCGGAAGTCACGAGTTCGAACTTCAGGAAAAGGAGAAGAGTTGCATCGTGAACCTGTAAGTCGTGAAATATCGATGTTATCAGAGGAGAGGCCCCACGACTTGACTCGAGGTCATATGATTGAGGCATAAGAGAGGTGCTAGTGGACCGTTAGCCCATTTTAGGGTTTCGAGAATTAGAGGAGTTGGGGTGACTCACAGCAGGAATCCCGAAATCGCAAAACGTGAAATCACGTACTTGAAGAGCCATTTGGGATAAGTTAGTGGTCACGCTAGTGGTCATGCGAAGTAGGGGTTCACACTTAGTGCTTCTTCACGTGGGCGTAACTTCTAGAAGGACCTATGGTTTCATATTCATTGAAGGTTCCAGTGGAAACGAAAGAGTCATTTCAGCTCAGGGATATAGAAATATCCAAAGACCCGGAGGTCAAGCAGACCCTGTTGAGGTGGGGGTGCTGCGTCAAATACCCGCATGCAAGTCCGTGGGTATAATCCATTTTACCA
>SNQJ01S0060421.1:4413-34823 GCA_010110895.2 Picea sitchensis
ATTAGCACTCCCGCCGTGGTTCGAACTGTAGGTTAACGATTACCTAGTTCGAGAGGACCCACGATGCCATGAGGGAAGACTGCGACAGTCGCTCACGATTCGAACTGTAGGTTAACGATTACCTAGTTCGAGGGGATCCACGATGCCGTGAGGGTAGACTACGACAATCGCTCACGTGATTCTAAGGGGCGCGCAATAAGGCGGGGGACTTATTCATTAGAAGCCCTTAGTCTCCCACAAGTTCACCTGGGGGAGTGTTGACTCCAGGGGTTATAGATTCTACCAATCTGTCAAGTCAGCGAGTGGCACCCTTGGAGCATGTAGGTGCATCCTGAAGGGCACATCGCGGAAAGAAATGCAAATTAGCGAGTGGCACCCTTGGAGCACGTGGTGCATCCTGAAGGGCACGTCGCGCAACGGAAGAAAACGAGGCGAGTGGCACCCTTGGAGCGCGTAGTGCGTCCTGAAGGGCACGTCGCATGGATGATGATGATGAGAGAACTTAGATGACCCTAAGACCTTAACGCCTGATAAAATTCTTAAAACGACTCTCCTAATTAAATTGTCGCCCTGTTCAAATCAAAAACCTAAATTAAAACATCTCTAAGTTAAATTTGACAAGCCCTAAGAAAAGATTCTACAAAAATTAACCTAGGGCGTAAGCTAAAACCCTCCTAGGTGTAAATTAAAGTCTTCCTAAAAGTAAAGGGGGTAAAAGTAATGAGGGAATTAAATTAAGTGAAACCCATGGCTTTTAATTGATGAAGAAGAATTAAAATTTATTAAAAATGTGGGAGTATAAAAGCTAGGAATTTAAAAATATATTGAAAAGATTAAAAACCACATTTATCTTTTGGGTTCATGAAAAGATTAAAACCACATTTATCTTTTGGGTTAAAAAAAATAAAAATAACAAGAGAGAATTAATAGAATAAAAGAGACTAAAATTTGAGGAGTAAATTAAGGAGTAATGCAAGGAGGATTAAGGAGCAAATTAAGGAGAATTCTAGAGTGATTAAGGAGTAATTTAAGGAGAAATTTAAGGGCAGGATTAAGGAGTAATTTAAGGAGTAATTTAAGGAGCCATTTTGGGGAAGTGAGAGAATTGAGTCTCTAATAATTAAAAGAAATTAATTTTGGAGAACCGAGGCATGTGTGACACTTGGACTGAGATCAAAGTAGGAGGGTTAGTCATTAAAAATTAATTAATTAATGATTTATGAATTAGGTCAGCCCCCAAAATTTAAGTAAAAGGAGGGGAAAAGGGAAGGAAGAAGGGAATGAACGGTTAATGTAATGTTACGCCACCAATTGTATTGGGCTTGACGGGTTGCTTGTGAGGAGTTGGGTATATCTCACCAGCTTGGAGTGGTAGCTCACCATGGAGGCGAAGCCGAGACGCTTAGTCTATCTCTCTGTTCTGTGTGGCCCTTTATGCCTCTAAGGGGGGAAGAAGAGTACCTCTATGCTATCGAGGTAACGGGCGGAGCTTTCTACTACGCTAGTTGGACGCAACGGAGCTGGAGCCGGCATGGAGCCGGGACGTCAGTCCGCAGGGAAAGCCGGAAGGCAACGGTATGATTTAACGGTGAAGTATAATGCATTTTTACTGTCGGCAATTTAATGTTATTGATGTTGAAATTGCCGAATTGTTAAAGCATTATATTCCGCAAATTATTGTTATTGGTGATAATATGATGAGATTGGTCAGACAGCTTGCAATTCTCGCTCCAAATGATATTTTGTAGAGTTTGTTTATATTCTGATCATGTGTCACTTTAGTTATGATATCATGTGTTTTTGCATTGATATGAATTAGGTGATGTTGTTAATTTCTTATTTGTTAAAAAGAAAAAAAGAAAAAAAAATCCTATTGTACTTCTCTATTCATAGACATAACGAAGGGGTCGTTACAGATTGGGTGAATGTTCGAATGGATGGTTAATTCAGGTTGATGGTTAAGTTGAAAGTTGGAGTTGCCAACTGGAAGGTTGAAATGTCAGTTGACATGAGGTCTAGTTGTAGCTAAATGGTTCGTAGATGACTGAAGTTCCACTAGTATTCGATTGTAACACATTCTCAAGATTCATGGGATTGCAACCAATCATCTTCATGGATATGTAACCATTTTTGGGTAAATCTCAGTGTACTATGCGTGATTTTCATTATTTAATTTATGCTTGATTATGTCTTCTCTTTCTTGGTTGGTTTAGTGTGAGTTTTTCCAAAAAGGGTTTAATGATGGATTTTCCCTTCAAGTAGCTTGCCCCATGTTCTAATCACTACTTATGTTTTCACATATGTATCTCCAGTTTTTGTACTTTGGATGTTGGGCCTTAGGAGTTACTACTATTACTAGGTGTTAGAAGACTTCCCCCTATCGAAACTAACACATTGATTCTAGGGGTTAGTTCTACATACCTTGGTCCCATTTTCCTCATTGATGGGTTACCTTAGACCAAGTTGAGAGATTCTTCATTTCTCTCTGGCTTGGTAGGATCTATTGTACTCGACTCTAGCTCATTCTCGCACCATTGATATTTGTACATATTTTCCAGTGATCCAACCTGAGTTGCAATTCCTTAGATTTGATTGGGTCGATTCCTCCATTCTCAAAGCTATTGGTTTGAGATTCCATCTTTCTAGCTAATTTTAGATCCTAAAATCCCTTTTCTTTTTCAGTAGATATATTTTGGTTGTTTCCTCCCAACCCTCCCCCCTCTCAAGGAGGGGGCATCAATTGCTATGTATCTAGATCAATTGTAGTAATTATGCTTCTATGTTGGACATATCTCTTTTGTTTCAAGAATATGCATGTAGGATTGTTCATATCATTGTATTGTACTTTAGTGCCTCCTTGTCAGCATCATATTGTATTGTCTCGAGACCCCATTTTGTCTCATTAGCCTAGCCCATTTATTCCATGGCACACCATTGTATCATTATTATGAGATATATCAATGAGCATGGGTATATCTACCTTGTCCCTATTATATATTGTAAACATCACCTTCTTGAATTGTTTTTTATATGTGGTTCTCCTTTTTCCTTTTGTGGGTGGTCCTCCTTCCATGGACACTTCTTTGCCTTCTTGATCCTTCATGTTATTATTAAAGAAACTGTGATGTATTTTGGTCATACGATTTGATCCTAACCTCACACATCAAGGGTCAATCTATTATCACCTTAAAATTGCTCACTTATGAAATTTTTAGCAATCTTACTAAAATATATCACTAGTGTCATGCCTAACCACTAGTTTATCCTCTTTCCACCATCATGTGAGCTCTAAGTCACCAAAAAATGCAAATTCAAAACCTAATTTTGACCAAAAAGGGCCAGTGTAGATATTACCTCAATAAGTGCATTCAGATAACATGTATAACACCCCCAAAAATTGCACTACTCCACAAAAAAAAACAATTTTGATTGTTTTTAGGCCAGATTTGCTAAAAGGGAAGTTAGTTATATGTGGAACATATTAAACCCTAATTTTTATTATTAGGCTTGATTTGGTCATATTTAAAAACTATTTGCAGGGAATGTCAAAGGGTTTTAATGATCTAGATCTTGAGGGATAAGATCTGAAAGGAATGAATGTCGAGAGAGGAGGAGAGAAAATATACAAATATGCCATGAAATTAATCACAAGAACATTGATCAAAATCCATGAATTGAATACACCACAAAAATGTGAGAAAGAGAGATAGAGTTGGAGAAGAAGGATTCCATTAAGAATAACCATTATATGCAATGAGGCCAATTTTGGGACCTCTCCTTCCCGACCTTCACTCTCTTCCTATTTCCTTTTTTATAAGGAATATTTTTTTGACGAATTCAATTTTGATTAGGTTTGACTTCGTCAATTACATATCTATCAAGTTCCCTTTTACATAAAAATATGAATTTATGACTTATACATCCAAACTTAGACTATAAGCCCCCCTAAGATTCATATCAATCATCCCCCCTTAGAAAATGATGGTCCCCATCATTTCATCCATGCTAAAAGAAAAAGAAACCCCATTATGTTCATTGTACCATCATGATTACAATGTGTCAAGTGCCAATGAAGAGAAGGGTTTTGTGTGGTTAACCCATAAGCATGGGTTTGTGGATGACCCATAACCGGTTTGGAAATTACAATTTATGAGGTTTTTTACATGAATAAAAAAAATTAATAATAATAATTAAAATAGGATTTAATAAATCCAAAAGATAAAAGTTGAAATGAAAAAACCCTATTTTCTTGGCAACAGACCTCGAGCTGCAATTTTGTTCATATATTTTGATATAGGTGATAAAATTGAATTCCGTTGAAGACCCATTTGAGGTAATGAAGAGCGTTTTCCATTGATATAATAAACATACTCTATTGTATCCCATGGAGTGATAAAATGCTTCCTGAAACTCAAAGGATGTGTGACCACATTGTTTACATACTTTTGATACTCTAATCAAACATACCTCACAAACCGAGAAACAAAATGAAATTCCGTAAAAAACCCATTTGATATAACATAAAATCCTTTAAAATGAGATATATTATTCCCTCTGAAATTCTCTATAGAGGTCATGGAACTTTCATAAAGTTTTCAAAAGATAGTTTCCCTATACTCCGTCCATTATTGTGCTCCTATGGTGGCCATATAGTTGTGGGTAAGCTGAGAAAGGGATGGATTGAGGTCACTCAAGATTCAAGATGTTGTATGTATATTTTTTCAAGCCATAAAATGGTTGTATGAATCTGCAATAATGTTGAATATGAGAGAACCGAGTGAAAAGAGACACAAAAGATGCTAAGTGTTTGTAGAGAAGCCTTGGTTGTTGTAGAGGCCATGGAACCTCCCTAAGAAACATTGAAACCCTACAAAATTTATGAAAATGTTGCAGACAAATGGATGTAGTGAATCCATGTAAGGATGCTCCTGCAATGGTGAACGAAGTTCTAAGGGAAGAAAAAACCTGTAATTCCCATGGACCAACTATGATACTTATAATGTATGGCCCAACACATGGATTCTGAGAGTGCCAAAAGGAGGTTGGAGATTGATGCAAATATTTGAACCTGAAATATGATTGAAAACCTATTTCCCATGGATTAGAAACCCGCTCTAATACCAATGATCCAAATCTTGAGAGATAAGATCCAAAAGGCATGAATGTCGAGCGAGGAGGAGAGAAAATATACAAATCTTCCATGAAATTAATCACAAGAACATTGATGAAAATCCATGAATTGAATACACCACAAAAATATGAGAAAGAGAGAAAGAGTTGGAGAAGAAGAATTCCATTAAGAATAACCATAACATGCAACGAGGCCAATTTTGGGACCTCTCCTTCCCGAACTTCACTCTCTTCCTATTTCCTTTTTATAAGATGTCTTGTTTTTACGAAGTCAATTTTGATTAGGATTGAATCCATCAATTACATATATATCAAGTTCCCTTTTACATACAAATATGAATTTATCACTTATACATCCAAACTTAGACTATAATCCCCCCTAAGATTAAGATCATTTAACCACTACTTTACCTACAAATAAATCCCTTGAACTCACTCCATCCATCATTCATCCATTCATAGTAAGGTTATGCTACCAAAATTCCACCAGATTCTTGAGGGATTCTTCCTCTTCAAAGAATTTATTGTCTAGGTACCTTGCTCATAAACTAAGGAAGGGACAATCTACACACACCAAGGAATCCAAGGACCCATCCCAAGGAGGGGATTTGGAACCCATAATATTCATTAAATCTACTCCACATATGTCATATTTGTCCTTATCTATTTGGTAATGGTTTCTTTCATTCTTTCTAGATTTTCTTTTCATGTTAATATTTATAATTTATGCTTTGGCTCCTTTACTTTATGAATAATGGAAGTTTGAGAATGATAGATTTAGAATAGAATTAGGGTTTCTAATTCTTACACCCATTATTATATGTACTTTATTCACAACCATCAAGATAGTGGTTTTTGTACACCATAGTCACAAATTTCACACCACAATTTATTCTCTAAAACAATTCTTATATATGTGCCTCTCTCCATGATGTAATAGTTCGCAATATCATTGGTCACCTGCATATCTTTTTCTATCATATATTGGGCATGTTCATAGTAGACTAGCTTATACATGAGAGTTATAAAATGATCATAAATCTTGGTGTAGTGTATCTTGAAGTGGTGTTCCCGCATGATCTCATAGTAGACATGGATTGGTGCTTCATTGGGCTTCCATTTCCATACCATTCTTGAAAAATTGTTTACTACATAGGCAGTGTCCATTATATAGGAGGACATAAATAATTCTCAAGGAATGCCTTGGGATGTGTGTTTGACCTTGGAGATGGCTTGAGCCATTGATTATTTTTAGAAATATAGGATCACAGAGAAATAAAATAAAACATAGAAGATACACAATACAATAGAGACAAGGATATACGTGGTTCATCCAGTGTGGTCTACGTCCACCAAAGAAATTCCTAGGTCCTTATGTTTTATTATCCAACAAAATGAAGGGATACACCTACAACTCAACCTATGTAACTTCATCTTCTTTCTATCGCAATCTCCTATCTCGGAATACAATATTCATGATAATACACAATCACAATACAATTCCCTCATAAAACATGGTTTCCTTCTAGGGAAAAAAACCATAAAATAACTTCTATCGTCAGATATGCAACCTTATAATGAACGGTCCAGATTGACTATGAAATTACAATATTTTATAAGGCATTTTTTCCCAAAACTTTTCTTTGGGGGAACTGCCCCCAAATCCCCCACCCCCTAGGGGGGGGCTATAAAAATTTTCGTTGCAACCCCTAGACCCACCTAGCGATAGTTGTGGGGGAGAAATCCCCTCCACACCCCCCCATTATGGTATGGGGTCCAAGAACGACTGAAACAAACCTATGAATCAGGAAGATAATCAGGCCCAATTGAATATTTCAAAAGATACAAAATGTATTTTATAACTCTACAATACAACGATGTGTTGCAACTTTCAAAACTTTGGAATCCATGGCACACCACAATTCCAAAGTTTTGAAACTGCAACACATCACAAATTCCAAATTTTCCAAAGTCATGACAAGTCACAGTGTTAAACCTTTGGAAGTTGCAACATGTCACAACATAAAAAAAAATCGAAGTTGTAACACATCGTAGCTTGAAAAATTTCAAAGATGTGAACTTTAATATTTTCTTTCCAAATTTAACTGCATCAAAACATTCTAATTTTTTCCAATTTATGATGTATTGTGATAAAACATATTTTGAATACAACGTATCGTGATCCTTGAATTTTTTCGAGTCATGATACAATGCAATTTTGAAGTTTTTTTAGAGTTGCGACATAGTGCAATCTTGAATTTTTTTTAAGAGATGAGGTACTTCATACCTAAAAAAATGTTCTAGATAAAAAGTTAGTGAAAATCAAATAAATCCAAAAGATAAAAGATCAATTCAAAATTTCATGGAATCCTAAAAAAGAGTTAGAGACTTACTCAAGTTAAGAAAGTGCAAATTTCTTCAAGTCATGGTATGAAAGTTGGAAAGAATGGTTTTGGTGGACTTACAACAAATAAAGATGGAGGGGCCCCAAATTTTTTACCAAGTCACATGACAAGGAAAAAAATTAAGTGGAATTTGTTTCTTGCTCAACAATTGGTGACACACTAAGAAAAATTATGGATATCTACAAATTAGTTGTTAGATAATCTCTAGTTCTGAGGACACAAACAATTACCTTGAATGAAGAATATTTTCTCTAGTCTCATGGGTTTCCACTATAGCTTGTACTTTAGATCAACTGAATGAGAACTTGTTTCATACTTGAGTAACTTTCTAGTTAGATCCACAAGGCCATATAGATGGAGTTCATTTCCTGACTTAGATTTTCCTTAGATGCCAAAATGGTGCCATAGTGTTACTACAGATAAGGGATATTGAAGATTCACTTAGGTTGTTTTATTCTTGTTGTCTTTGGGTTTCTCCATTGCCAACAAGAATCCATATCAATGATAGAGTCACCTTGGTATAATAGTCCTTTCTCCACTACTAGCAAGCATCCATATCTATGAATGAGATACTTTCATGTCCCAGATGATTTGAAATGTATTTCCCAAGACTTTACCATTTGATTTCATTTTGAGAGAGAGGTGGATGGGTGATATCAATAACATTTTAAAGGAATGTGGGATGCTACATGTTATCTAAGAAATGTTCTTAGATATTCTTGAATGATAATAATCATCCTTCTTACATATATAACCCTGGATATCATATCATATTCTAAGTAAAACACTATTCATTTTTATGTGAATGGGTGAATCCCCATAGGTGCCTATAAGGATACTCAAAACCTGAGCTTTGATTTTTTCATAGCTATCCATTTTCCAAGTTGTGTTCCACTATTGTTGATAGATTAGATACCAAGCTTAAAGTATTGGTCGAAGATAGTTTCATGAACTAGTTCTTTATCTGTTGGGATTGTAGGAAAGTTCCATGGCTACAATGATCTATGCTCAAGGTTCCTAAAGAAATAATGACACTTGAAATGTACACTCAATTAGTCCCAAGGATAGAATTGAAATGAAATAATTTATGAAAGAAACTAATTAAATTAAATAAAATGATAAGGTAATCAAATTTCCAAAGGAAAAATAAAACTACAAATATGATAATTGAAGCAATGAAAAGTAGATGAAGTTTCAAATGATAATTTCAAAACAAATGATGAAGGAAACCTACTTATATATAAGATAACTTACTAGGAGGTATATAACTGAAATACCTCTTTAGAACCTAGCCATTGACAGGAAGGAGGTCTACTTCTCCTTCTAAATTTTTCAATCTATATGTGTCTAGGCCAAGTTTTTTGACAACTTGGAAAGGAATGAGCCACAATTGTTGGAATTTAGTGTTTTTAACTTTTCCTTCATGTGGCTTGTTCCATTTTAAGATGAGATCCCTCGTCTAGAAATATTTATCTCCTATAGATAATTTATCAAACCATATCTTGGCCATCTATTCATATACATCGAACTTCTTATTTTCCTTCTTTGTTTTTTCTTCCAACTTAAGTAGGGTATCAACCTACTTTTGGATCACTGGGAAAGTCTACCCAGATGAGGATTGTGATATTTAGAGAGATGGTAAGAATATATTTGGAGGAAGAATGACATATTTTTTGTAAACTATGGTAAGGAGATGTTCCTAGAGAGGCTTTAGGAGTTACTTTGTCATTCCATGGAGAATTTGGTAAGGCATTGTGCCAATTCCTTTGAAAATAGAATATAGTTCTCTTTAGAATGAAGATCAAGTTTTTATTAGTTGATTCAACTACACCATTATATCGGGGTAATAGTTAGATGAGTATCGTAAGATAATCACCTCATCTAATTAAAATTCATATAATTATCTAAAATAACCATTAATGGCATGCCAAACCTGGTGATAAAATGGTGTTATAAGAATTGGATGATCACTTCCTTGTTTACTTTAGTCAGTAGTATCACTTTATTCCATTGTGTGAAATAATCTGAGTTAGGATGTACTTTCTTTTCCTGGAGTATTTCCGGTTAATTTATCTAATGTTATATATACTCTATTTCTTGAAAGGTTCTTTTATTGTCATAGGTTGAAAAGAAACAATAGGTGTGTTTTCCCATCTAGCACACTTTTGACATATCTTTCATTTTCAGGCATATGCATGTGTGTCTTTGAATATTGTCAACTAGTAATAGCCAACTCTTAAGATCTTGTGAGATATTTTTTTTCTAGTGAAATTTCCTCCAATTGTTCCATCATGTAGTTCCATGAGGACTTTATCGACATCATGATTCTTGAAAGGGTGTCATTTATCATCTGGTATTGAGAAATACACAACAAGATGTCATTTATCAAGTGGTACTGAGATGACCTAAGCCTCAATGCTCTCTTATGATTTGAATTGATATGGTTGGGGGAATTTCCTTGCTATATATATTGTTTTCATTCATTGTAACAAGAATTTGTTTCAGCGAGAACATACAAAATTTCATGATGTGGAGTGATATCTCATTTTCCCATCCTTATTATCATGAATCAGTTGGGTATAATGATTCTACTAACAACCTACATAGACCTTGACCTATGACTATGGTGTCATGTTTGAACTCTAAATTGTATTATTGGATGGTTTTCATCCAATTTTCTCTTCATTTATTGAGTTCTTTCTGCACGAACAATGAACTCACAACTAGGTGGATAACTATTAGCTTTTTTTATATTCTTTAGGATATAAGGATTGAACTGTCTAATGGATTTATAAACAACAAATTCTTGTTTATCAATTGCTAGATAGTTTAGTTATGCCCCTTGTAGACTAGTTATAATAAATGAAATCAAACAGTCATTCCATTACTCATATTTTTGTGTGAGCATTGTTACAAGAGAATGATTAGATGTGAATGTATAAAGCAAGAAAAAATTGTTAAATTTTGGGCTATGGAAATATGGTGTTATAGCTATGGAAATTTTTAATTTGTCGAAAGACTCTTTCTAAACAAAGGTCCATTTAAACTAGGATTCCTTCTTAATCATCTGTTGCAGAGGTTTTATAATCACAATGAAGTCAACCAAAAACATGTGTCTGGAATTTATCTTTGCAAAGAAAGACTACATATTCTTCTTCTTATTTGGAATGGGGATCTACATGATGATTCTAGTTTGTTTCAAATCTTCTAAGATCCCATCCTTTGTTTTTAATCTTTGTTTTTTCCCCTCTAAAATATCAAAGATGATTTTCTTTGGATTTATAGAAATACCATACCTTCGACATATTTGGAAAATCCATTTTAGGTGTTGTAAGTAGTTTGACCTCTTATTAGAACAAAATGTGACATCATCAAGATAGACCAAAACACTCTAATCGATCATCCCTTTGAATACTATGTACATTTCATGATGGAATTTATCACCTATGTTTATTGGTCCAAAATGCATTCTTTTGTATGCATATGTGCCCCACTTTGTGTGAAATGTGGTCTTCAATAAGTTAAATTCATCTACTAAAGCTTGATTGACAGAGAACTTGTCTAATATTGAAAAAACATTATCACTAGAGATGAGCTATATCTATTCCATTGAATAAATATGTTGGGTTTCTTTGTCATATGCTTGCTTGAGATTTCATAAATCTACGCACAGTATGATCTCCCCAAATTTATTGCTAACATGTACTAAATTAGAAAACCAGGTAGAGTGGCATACCTTGAAGATGTTTTGAGAATCTAAAAGATTCTTTAACTCTTTCTATATAAGTCGTTCAAGGGTTGGTTCCACTTTGTGTAACTTATTTTGAAAAGGCTTGGAATCTTCTTTGAGTGGAATGACATATTATATGATGTTCTTTTTGTAAGTCCTTAAATATTCATAATACATTTGAAGATATCCTTATATCTCCTAAAAACTTTAAAATACACACATTTATGCTTTTGAACAAGAAGTCATAAAATTATAGATGCCATAAATGGAAACATTGGAATTAGTCTTTTTAATATATTCTATGACATTGTACTCCATAGTTTGTAGGATTGATCCTTCCACCATGGATTTATTGGTTTGAATAACACTAGTGGTATTCTTAGGTTGAGCTAGAATTGTGTTATTATGAGTTTGAGAAGAAGTTGTGACTTTTATTGCTACTATGTTGGTTTTAGTAGGGAGAGTAACAATAGAGACACATCCCTTTACTCCTTAGATTGTAAATTTTGTGGATAAACTAAGTGGCATATAGTTCCCCCAATAGGAGTTATCATAATATATCCTCTTCAGGCTCAAGTGCCTAGTCCTAAAGGAACATGATTTATTTTCTAGTTGTTTCCTCTTCTATGGTTTCCTTAGCCTCAACTTATTGGGAAGTTTTATCTGATAGGGACTACTGATTAAGAAGTTGATTTATGACTAAGGTCATAGAATTGATCCAATGAGGACATGTTTCCTTAAAGTGGTTGGCTTGATGGAAAGTGAAATTTTTTTCCATTCCCACTTCCTCAAGATTTAGGCTTATATTAGAAGGTTTAGGGAACTTTTGAAGGGTATTGGTTCTTCCATGAGACAATATAAATGTCCTTTGATTAGATGTCCCTTAACTAGAATTTCTTTTGAGATCAACAACTTTAGTAGATAATTTTTTAATGATTTTAAGCATGCTTTCCAAATTAGTCGGTTCCTTATCTACATGTTTAGTTAATAAAATATGTTTTTGATTTACCATGAATATAGAGAGAACCCTTAAGATAGGGTAATACCATCAAATACTCATAATAGAAGGAAGAAATGCACAAGCCATGTTTACAACAATACAATAACATCCAACATCCAACTTTATCTCAATACAATGATACTCATCTATATTTATACTTTCTCATGAGTATTCCCAAAGGAATATGCCAACTATGCATTATTATTATATAATTTATTCTAACTATACAGTGAGCCTATTTTATGATTATAGCCACATTACATTCATTATCGTCATTACCCCCCTTGGGTACCTTCCTAGGTACCTGTTGGAACATGATATTTTGGGACCAGTTTTGGGAATTGCGTAGAAGAAAACTATGCGACAAGTTAGCTAAGGAGCAACGCACATGGAACAAAGGAAGGAAGTTAGCACATTTTGAGGACCAATGTGTGAGAAAGGAGGAAATTAGTTTGGCCTTTTGGTCCATTTTGTAACAGGATAAGCCCTAATGTCAATGTGTAAATATGTAAGGGTTTTTGGTAGAAAAGGGGGTTCGCAAGTGGAAAAAGGCGATTGGTTGAGGGTTAGAACTACTTTCAATGTGAGAATAAGCTAAGTGTGCACTATAGGTGAGAACAACAAAGGGATTTTGGGTAGAACTAAGATATCATGTATGAGAAAAGTGCACACCTTTTGTAAGAGCTGATATTGAATGATAATAGAAGAAACATGTCATTGTGGACATAGCCCATATTGGGTGAACTACGTTAAAATATGGTGTCTATGTGTGATGATCTGATCTATTTGTTTATTGTTATGTTTATTGTGAACATGTAATGCATGCATGGTTAATATGAATATGTTATATGTTGTTATTTGTCTACGCACATAAGATAAAGGATAGTGAATGAATGTTAAGTTGAATGGATATGATGAATTCCTCCCTTCTCCTCATGATTGTGCAAACCTAGTTCCTATAGTCCCCATAGGTACCTTGAGTGAGACTTCACCTGCTTGCGGGTGATGCCGAAAGGGCCGGTATAATTAGGGTCTTGTTGGTGAATTACTGTTGAACCCTAGGTCTTCCCACTGCATTCCAACAAATGGTTATGTTTCTAGGACCAGGATCTATGACTAAGGGGAATGTGGAGATCGACTAAGGAGGAGATTGGACATTGGTTGGACACGAAGGAGATCAAGTTTTTTGTAGATCAGAATAAGAATCCGCGGATCATCGTAGATAAATGGTTACAAAAGTATGTCTTTATAGATTTGCATGAACTTTTCTTTGTTGATTTCTTGAATATTTTAGTAGAGTGGATCCAGAGATGAGTTGAACAGAATAGAACTTTCCACACTGTGGTTCTAAGGAATTGGACCTTTGAGTTGATTAAACAAGTTAATACAGTAAGAAATAAGATATCATGCACAATTGATTACTGGTTGGGTAGTGTGTTGGGAGGTTATGTTAATGAGTTTTCTATAGATTGTACTAAGTCATATAGTACTGTTGAAAGAGAGTTCTTTAAGGGTCTGTGTGGAAGATACTTGAAGTCATAGGATATGTTATCCCTAATTCGTAGGGATAACTAAGAAAATTATATCTCGAGGCCCTTAGGTTGCAAACATGGAGTACCGAGAGGCAACTTGACCAACAATGTCCACTTGTACAAACAGAGGCCCACTTCACCACCACATATATTAGGTTCGTTATGAGGGTATCCACCACATCAAATTGATTTTGAAAGACATTGGGTCTTTCTGCATGAGTTACAAGCTAGGTATTATGGTGAGTGTCATTTAAATATTTGAGGCATTTGAGTTTGTTGCATTTAAAACTGCTTTTGATTATGTAACATCTGCTTAGAAATTATTCTATTTTCCTTGTTTCACCTTGGTGGTTGACATTGCGCTCTAGTAATTGGTCACCATTAGGAATTGGTTTGCTACTAGGGTGTCCCCTTGATGAGTCATCACGCCATTCCCGACCATACTTGACACTTCCCACACTTCATCCCCTCATCTCCTTACCTTTTGGGATTCGGGTGTACTGACCCTAGAAGGGATTGTCCCTCATTTTAGGGGAAGGAGGAGTTGAAGGCCCAAAGGGGAGATAGTTGGAAAAATATAAAAGCCTAATCATGAACCTTCCATATTTTCTCCCTAAGATGTCTTGATAAAAATGAAATGTTTCTTCTAAAAAATCAAAGGCCTGCAAAAGAAAACACATAATATAAATGTCTCACTTGTTGAGGGATATACACAAGGTGACTTACAAGATAGACTATACCCCCATGGAACCATGTGTACTTATCCTTTCAAGTGACACTTTGGTACTACCCCCTAAGCTAATTGATTAACCCTAGGGAGTACCAAGTTTTTGGACCTTAAATGGGCTTGGAAAAAGGATGCATTGAAAACGAAGGTGCAACACACCCGCTACAAAGGAACCCATAAATGAGACACTATGATCCCTTGTATTTCATGAACCTATTGAGGGGTCCAATATCTCTTTCACTCAACAACAGGAGCCAAACCCGCCTAAGAGGCCCAATTAGAATCATAAGCATTTGATGAGTGGTAAGGTTCTCGAGATTCATGATATGGCTGGAATTGTCGATGGGATTTAATCGTGATTGACAGATATTTATTTTATGTTAAGCCTTTACTCAGTATATGCAGTTCTCTTTTTATTTATTTTCTAACTTTTATAACAAAAGAAAGATAAAGCTTTAAACTTGATAACAGAGGGACGATAACGATGTGTTGGGGGGAAGGTTGGGTTGTAGGATAACCTTTTTACCGTAGCATGAAGACGAAGAAGATCTAAGCTACTTCAAACTAGAATTAATACCATTTTTATCAGTATACATTCAAAATTTTCTGAGATAACAGTTACAGAAAGAAAATATAAACATGACAACAATTCAGTGCAAGAAAAAGTAATTTTCAATGCTCTATTATCAATCATAGGTTAACATAATCGATTTCTATTCATCAACTAGAATAAACGAACTGTTGTGGCATTATAAGATAACTTTAAATAACAGATACAACAACTCTTACTCAGTACAACAACAAATATTGAATCCGAAGACAAAGATAATCCCCTTTGGTCCAATCACATTCACACCTTAGATGATAGAAGTGTCTTTGGTTCTAAAAAAAACTTATTAATTAAAATAACTTGCACATAAATAGTTCTCTTACAAAATTTCAGAAAAAATCTTTCTCTCCAAAACCATCGACCCATGTAACATACAAAAGATGCCTATTTATCATATATGTGGAGGCCCTCGACCAGTGTGGAACTGAGGCTTAGCTTTACACATCGATTGTAAAACAACTTGTTAAATTAACTAAAACACATTGTTGGAGTATGTTAATGAGTACTCTGAACTTGACTTAACAAAAAGGAATGGTTCTTATCACACAAACAAGACCACTTATTATGTCTGAATTTAAAAGAGTTTTGCAATTGAACAATTAAAACTGCTACTAGCACTGAAGCTAGACTGACGCGCATGCTCGGGTGAACCAAGGTTTGGCAGGAAATTATTGGGAGTGACATAATTGTGTTTTGTATCGAGCATTGGCATGCAACGCGTTGTTGGAGGAAACTACAAGATAGTTGGATGTTGGTAGTGTTTCTGCCCCACTTATCCCCTGGAGAAAAGAAGAAAATCATCTGGCATTTTCCGGAGTATCTGATATTATTTCTACAACCTGAACGTGTAGTTTATCCATTCCTAGTTTGGTGCCCCCTTTTAAACATTTCAAAATGTGCAATAAATGTGGATGAGCCACTTCAGAAATCTGACGTTCAGGGGATTTGAAGCGCAGAGTATACATATCCTCTGGAGGACACAACTCCCATAGTCATTAACCAACACTAATTACTTATTAACCCGAGATTACTTTTAACCTTCATCATTTTGAGACTTCGATACTTTGGCTCTTCAGGGTTCGAGAGTTTTTTTTCAATGTTGTGCTTGGAAATCCCCCGGAGGAAGATCTCCTGAATATGACATGGCAGTCTGATGTCATATTGTTGACGTATCATAGAAAAGAGGGTGACATCTGTCACTTGAAATAGTACATAAGAAAACCCCAAATGTGCTTAAAATAAGTGACACGTGTCTCAACTGATGAATGCCACATGTCATGATAGAAGAGTACCATGCATCTCTGACTCTTCGACGCTTTGACACTTTGAATATTTTTGTTCACTCTGGGTTGGAATCTCCTGGATTCATCAATTCATGATTATTTCTAATTGATTCAAGATTAAGACATTTTTACCATTACATACTTCGAGAGTTCGAGACTCTGAATCTTTGGGATTTAGGAGGTTTTGTGTTTCTCTTAATTGAAATATTCTGTAGTGGAGATCTCCCAGATCTGATGTGTCCACATGATTTCAATATCGCTGACGTGTCTGCATGAAAGAGAGTGACATGTGTCACCCAGAATAGTGGATGATGTAACCCAAATGACTTGAAATGAGTGCCATGTGTCGGTGACCAATGGATGCAACATGTCTTCAGCTCTTTGGCTATTTGGAACTTCATTGATCTGTTCTTTTATTGAAGTAAAACCTACCAGATGTATGATCCTTTGGATCTTACATGGAATTATGATGTCATATCGCTGACGTGTCACAAAAATAAGGGTGACATGTGTCACCCAGAAATGAGCAGATGACGTAACCAAAGGTGTCTTAAATGAGTGCCACGTGTCTCCAATGATGAATGCCATGTGTCTCAACTGATGAATGCCATGTGTTTTTGATGTTTCAACATTCAAGAGTTTTTTTTAGTGCTAAGTGTGGAGATCTCCTGAATGGTTGATCTTGCGAAGTGATGCGATGGTTCGAAATTTGGGTGTTTTCGACAAAGATGAACATGAACGTTTCGACACCGAAGTCACAGAGTGAAGTTTGTGTAACTCTATGATTAAAACTCGTGAGATTTTGAGACTTTGCATGCATGAGAGTCATTGATCTACATCGACTATTAGATCCCCACCATTGAATACTTGACATGTATGTTTGGCTTGAAATCTAAGCCCGAAAAGGACTACTCGAAATTGTTGTGTCTTTCCTGCGGAAGCTTACTGTGCATACAAAGGAATTGGTGGTCCTGGATGTCTCTTGCGCACCCAAAATACTTGGTGGACCTTCTTCATGCTAAATCAATGGAAAACATGATTACAAGTATTTCGAACCGAATCACGACATGCAATTATCCTTCAAGAAAACAAAAACAATTTTCACAAAGAGTTAATCAAGAAAGATAATGATGAAAAACCAAGTCATTTAGTAATGGGAAACCGACTTAACCAACCAGAAGAGGAACAGTTTTCAAGAAGGTATAGGTAAAATGAAGCAGGAGGGGTCTGAGGAGCATGTCTTTTCGGTGTCAAGTATTTTCCTTTTCACACAGGATGACGTTTACTTTCCCCTCTTCACCTATATCGACGATCGACGATCAGTGATTGTGGTTTCCTATGTCGAAGGTTTAACATTCTGGTTCGCTGATGTCAATGGTATATTGATGATTTTTTAGAAAACTTTTTCACAGGCCAAAATCAGTGATCGACGCGTCCTTCCTCCCATTTCTCTGATGCCAATGGTGCATCGGAGATTGGATATCACTGATTATCATTGTTATGTGGGTATTTTTCCTCTCATATTTCGTCAATGATGATGATGGGCGCGTGGATCAAATTTTAAGTTGTGTATACTTAGTCTAAATGTCAGGTTTACTTAGAGAAAAGGTCAATATGTTCAACAATTCCAACCCAAACCAAAATTTATTGATGATTAAAACATAACAACAAGAAAAAACTAGTTGATCCCTACACAACTGATTAAATTTAGAAAAGACAAAGTGGTACCCAAAAGAAGAAATTCACAAAACTTTTAGGGTGTGTTGAGTGCTCCATAGAACCCCATGCCCAAATTTATTCCCCCCCGTCAATATCATCTTCTCCACATGTATTAGAGAGGATTTCACCTGGGAAACACTCCTTGACTTAGTGGACAATTCACACAATAGGTCACCTTGTCAACCCTCTCATACCTAAACTTGGAAAATTGCATAGGGTCTTTGAGCACTTGTTTAGTTTGATGAAGTGTTTTTTGATGCACATGCTCAGGTGTCTCTTTTATTGATTTGATTTACTTATCATGATGCATTTGACTTGATATCATTGGAGGGCATATTCATTGTCTTCGCAGGACCTTTCTTGGTGGATAGATTTGGAAGAACAAGCCTAGTTTGGGCTTCCTGGGGGCTTGAAGCCAAAGGGTTGGATACCATGTCCCACACACCCGATGACAATGCTAGAATTTGTAGGCTTGATATACACCTTGGAATATCTATCTTATCCCATTACCATCCCAATGTTTTACTCATGAGGCCAAAACATCACACTTGAGGAGCTTGACGTCACCCTAGGGCTAGGGTTTTTGTTGGTGGAGTTATTGATGATGGACACTTGGTACATTTTGATTGGAGAAGGCATGGATTGAAGGAGGAAACCCTATAACATGAGAGGGGGGGCCTATAATTCCCAACAACTTCCATCCTCAAATCCAATGACTTGCAAAATGTGTTAAAATGTCACTCCTTAGAGGGATGACCTCACATTATGGTTTCTTTTGTGCAAATTTTTGAATATAAGTCAAATTACTTTTGTAAAGGGGAAAAGTAAGGGTTGTTTACCCCTTACATTTTGGTTTACCTAAATTTGAGTGGACAAACAATTTTAGGAATATTTGTATAAATAAGGATAATTTCTATTTCATTTTTATCATAGCTCTCCCATTGTGAGAGGACTACTTGGCTGAAATTTGCACCCTACTTGGGAAATTTTGTCTATCTCTCTTTTCTACTATTTATTGTGATGATTTGTATTGGACATTGGATGAAGAAGTAAGGCGCTATCTTTCTTGGAGGCTATTTCTTGTTTTTATGATGGATTTTTCTTGGTTAAAAGGAGTTTATCTTGTTAATGCTTAGAATAGGTAAGGAATATCTCTTGTTATTGCTTCTTTTCTTGGTTACAACATTAATTTGATAATATTTTGGGGAGTATAAGGGCATACAACCCCACTAATACCATCATAATTGTCTTGGAATAATTTGTTGCATATGGTGTTGGTCCTTGACCAAGTTTTGAAGAACACTTGGTCATATTTGACCGTTTTTGGACTTCAACAGCCTGTCAAAGATGGAGCGCAAGGAGAAGCAGAGATCATGGGATCTCAGCCCACTTTTGGGGCCCTTTTAGGGTTTTGGGTTAATTTAATTGGAAAGGGATGTCAGCCCATGGGTTTACCCATGTTTAGGCCTATTTAGTAAAGTATAAATAAGTAGCTAAGTAATGTAAGAGAGAGCGAGAAGATAAGCTAAGTGCTAATAAAGGCTTTGTGTATATTGTGTGACCGACTTGCAGAGTTGAGTGCAAGTGTTGTAAGTGTTGAGTGCACGGATTATAAGAAGGATCTATACTAGATCTACTCGGGGAAGGAGGATCTAGAGAGGTGCACGCAGATATCCTGTCCTATGCAGAGTACAAGTGTGAGCTCTGTGTTGTAACCCGATTGACCAAAGCTAATAAAGAAGAAGAAGACGTTGTGGACGTAGCCCCAGGGTGGGGGTGAACCACGGTAACTCTGTGTGTTGTGCTCGGTGCTTTGACCTAATGTGTTGGTTTCTTTCCATGTGTTCTGCTTGATATGATTATGCTATGTGCTTTGCTATGATATACTTAGATAGATCCACTTTGATTTGTGCTTCTTCGATGTGTGGGTATATATTTGACATATATGAAATTGCTGAGTGCTAGACCTATTTTGTTGTTTCTAAGTACTAACTTAACCTAGATCTAAGTGAATGCTATGGTGCTCTGTGCCATCTGCGGAGTGCCATGAGGGTTAAATACTGATGAATTATTTATGCTAAAGTGCTTGCTAAGAGTAAGAATCACAGATATGTGTCCCAGCTAAGGTTGCAGACACCTGAGTCTTGCAACCACCCCTACCTCTACCTCGTGAGAGACTTCATATGCTTTGCAGGTGTTGCCAAAAGGTCCGGTAGTTAGGGTTTTTTTGGTGCATTGTTGGAGCATTGAACCCTGGGTCTGCCCCTGTGCCAACATATGGGAATAGTGGTAGAAGTAAAAGGGTTTACACCCTCCTAGGTTTTTCCCTAGCTAGTTTTGTTTTCCTTGGGGAGTAAAAGGGATTACACCCCCAAGGAAGTAGAATAGCTATATCTTTCCTTTTAAATACTCCATAACCCAATAGTTAAAAGGCATTAATATCTTTTATTATAGAAATAAAACCATTGCATTGGGATACATGCAATTATGAGATATCAAAATTGTTTAAGTTGGGATCTTTTGTATATGATTTAATCTTGTCAAAGTCTCTAGGGTGTCTAGATTTGTCAAGTGGATCTTGAGCTATATATACTTAAAATATATATCCATTAGGGATGCATAAAATCACCTTGTGTTTTTTATTTTAACTTTCAATTTAACCGTGGAGATTTTCTAGTAAGCCATTATTATTATTCTGCTACTAATTGGTGAACTTTTTGTCAAATTACTTGCTTGTTTTCATGGTCAAAATTTTCTTTAGTAGAAAATAATTGCTACAGCCACTTGGATGTTACAAATATTCTCTGAAAACTTCTTATAACATCCCTCTAATACCACTAAAGTTTTTGCTAAAGTGTTCCGAATTTATCTACATGTTTTGTGCTTCATTTATCAACCAATATTTGATGCTTTAAGTGGTTAAATATGCATTAGTTATTTGTTTTCCTTTCTGATATATATTTGTGTTTACTGCTGCAATTAGGGATAGAAAGATTAAATTTCTTGTCCACTTAACTTTGAGGTTATATACATGTTCCTTCTTGTGTATCGGGAAGGTACAGACATATTCCGTGGGTACTCAAGCACTTGACAACCATAAACCATCTTTGAGACTCGTTATCAAGACATTTTTCACTTAGTATATTGACCTATAGGGGCTTCACTTCCATACTCTCACTTTCTACTTCATTTCCCCTAGGGTCACTCGGGATTCCCCCCTTGTGTTGGGTTTCTCCTTCACTAAAACGAGGGGAGGGTTTATATTAGGTGACAATGTGTAAACTCTCCCACTGTTATCTACATCCCATGGATTCGTTCGGGCTTTGCCCAAACTACACTTTTCACTATAACATTTTGGCATCGTTACCAGGGAGGATTTTGAATCCTCATTCGTGCCCTAACAAAACTTTGGAAAGCTTCCATCCCAAAAACTTTACCCCTATCTTTCCTAGTGATTCCACTTGAAGGACATTCCCCTTCCACCCTTGATGAGATTTTCATAAAGTTCATATGGCGACTCCATTGATTTATTACCCTAAGTAATGGAACCATAGCCTCACGAGACTTACCATGGGTATTCCATAAGGTGTATCCTTATATTGATGTTCAAAATATCCATGGATATCCAAATCATTGTTCTATGGAGTGGAGGGAAAGTTTCCCTAAATTTAATGGCGACTCAGCTCTAGGAGTCACCCATGTCATGAATTATATGAAATATGCTTCGAGATTGAATGTGCTACATGAATATATGCTCATGAAAAATTATGTATATTCTCTAGAATCAAGTCAAAGGAGATGGCTTGCACACTCATGTGATCCAAAACGTATCCCATCTTCCACAAAGCTCATTGAATAATTTCTCAGGAATTATCGGCCAACTACTTAGACTTTGCAAGATACTTTCCAAGAGCTCAAATACTCTCTTTCCAGAGAAGATTTTCCTATAGATGAGGATAAAGAAAACCTTGAAGGATAGATATATGAAGAATGTTACCAATAAGATCCCAATGAAATTTCTCATGTTGAATATCCATATGATATATTTGATGAAGATGAAGTGCTTATATCTTCCCTTCAATTTGATGAAGGCATCCAAGATTTTGTTCCTCTCACACATCAAGAAGAGAAATGATGAGTTGTAACCCTTTCGAAGACCTTGATGATACTTTATTCCATGACTTTGGAAGTGAAGAAGTAATAGAGGATACCTTGGGTGCAACAAGTCCATTTGGAGAAAAGAAAAAAAAGTGCTCTATATTGAGGATCAAGCCTCTTTTGATGAAGAGGCGATGGAGGATCATGTCGATGAAGAGAAAGAAGAATTCTGATGAGGTGCAACATGTTGAGAAACCTTGTGAGACATTGTTATCTTTTCTCATGCTTGATTAAGGTGAGGTTGTCAAGCATTTATCTCCTCCTACACATGAAGTTGAAGAAGAAACTAGTATCAATGATGAATAATTCAAAGATCCAGTTGAAGCTACCCTAACCTTTGTTCTTCCTTCACATGAAGACAAAGGGATGGTCATTTTCAGTCATATTGATGGTATTATGAAATAACCCTTGGATATGGTTGATGAGCATATAAACACTTTCATATAGACTAGGATACACATATGGGATTTTGGTCGTTTCATTTTTTATAGAGACCCAATTTACGACATTGATGGTATCTCTCAAGAAAAAGGGGTTGAGTTGTCATCTTTGAATAACTGGTCTTCATGCATGTATGATTCAGATGTTTGGCATCATAATGATGATATGGTTACATATTTGTTCCTTCCATTCAAGGATGACCCGTCGCATAATTTTCAAGGTGATTTTCAGTCATCCCTTGGAAGTTGTGATGCAAATCCTTTTGGGGATGTAGACTTGTTCTATGAGTACTTTCAACCACCTTCATCCTGAATTTTAGATGAACACTAGGACGTGGCCATCCTAGAGAAATCAAAGTCTCACTCTAAAAAAGTGAAAGTATTTTCATCTTGGGTATTTTTACAAGAATTCACAGATGAAGAGGAAATTTGTTTCTATCTTTAGACCTGAGCCCATCCGTTACCTCATTTCTTCTTCTCAGGGAAATCATGGGGTCTTCTTGGGATCTCTCATATCTTCTCAATCTTCAGGAAGTAGTGATCATACTAATGGAGATGAAGATTAGCCATCGTCTACATATGGTAGCCCTCTTCAAAGATGGATTGATCGATCTTGTGGCTATCCTTTCAGGTCAGTTTTCCATGATGATCAGAATTGTGGCTACTCTTTTTAGCAATATTTCCTCCCTCCCACCCATCTCCATGAGTTTCATTTCATGATTGATTACATGTCTATTTATGCTCATGATTATTATGTTCTCGAATTATCCTTGTTGTATTGCATGATTAATCATAGGGGGAGATACCTTGATGAAATGATGAACAAATGGTTGCATTGGTTGTATGAATTCACATTACATCACCTATCACCTAATATTCGGGGCCCCAGATCCCCTGGTAAGTAGGTAGGTCATTTTTATTTCCTACATTTTTATATTGATTGCTCATGGTAGTTTAGTTTCATTTCATTTTTTATTTTCATTTTTCTCTACTTGCATTATTGATTTACATGTTTTTCTTTTCGTCATATATATGAAAATTGCAAAAAAAAATATTTCCTAGATTGATTGTCATGTTTCAAGTTTTGGATTTGTTTACATGGACAAAGGATGAGTGAGCCAACCTACACTTAATAGTTTGTTGTTCTAGTGTGTGTAGGAATAGTTCCACTAGGAGATGTTGTTATTCCCATGCACTCTATGACAAGTACATGTCCTCAAGTAGGAGCTAGATGTTATCCCCAATTCCTAGGGATAACTAAGGAAAGTATGTATCGAGGCCCTCAGGTTGTAGAAATGGAGTACCAAGAGGAAACTTGACTAGAAATTTCCACTTGTACAGACAGAGGCTCGCTTCACCACCACAGATCTCAGGTTCATCATGAGGGTATCTACCATATCAAATTGCTTCCAGAAGACATTGGGTCTTACTCCATGAGATACAATCCGGGTATTATGGTGAGTGTCATTTCAATATTTGAGGCATTTGAGTTTTTTTCATTTAAAATTGCTTTTGATTATGTAACATCTGCTTGGAAATTATTCTCTTTTCCATGTTTCACCTTGGTGGTTGACATTAAACCCTAGTAAGTGGTCACCCTTAGGAATAAGACTTCTACTGGGGGGTTCCCTTGACGAGTCATCATGCCATTCTCGACCATACTTGTCACTTTCCACACTTCATCTCCTCATATCATAAACTTTTGGTATTTTCGGGTGTACTAACCCAAGAAGGAATTGTCCCTCATTTCATGGGAAAAAGGAGTTGGAGGCCCAGAGGGGAGATAGCTGGAAAAAGATGAAATCCTAATCATGAATCTTCCATATGCTCGCCCTAATAGGTCTTGAGAACAATTAAATGTTTCTCTTAAAGAATCAAAGACCTACAAAAGAAAACACATAATATAAATGTATCACTTATTGAAGGATCTACACAAGGTGCATTACAAGATAGACTATGCCCCCATGTCACCATGTGTACTTCTCCCTTAAAGTGACACTTTGGTACCTCCCACTTCAAGTGAAACTTTGGTACTTCCCCCCAAGCTAATCGATTAACCCTAGGGAGAACCAAGTGTTTGGACATTAATTAACTAATGGAAATAAATGGGCTTGGAAAAAGGATGCATTGAAAAAGAAGGTGCAACACACCCTCTACAAAGGCACCCATAAATGAGACACTATGATATCTTGTATGTCATGAACCCCATTCACAAAACTATTTTCCCCCATCCATATCATCTTCTACACATGTCTTAGATAAGTGTTCACCTCGTAAACTCTCCTTGACTTAGGGGACAATTCACCCAATAGGTCACCTTGTCAACCCTCCCATACCTAAACTTGGCAAATTGCATAGGGTCTTTGAGCACTTGTTTAGTTTGATGAAGTGGTTTTTTATGCAAAATATTAGGTGGATCTTTCATTGAATTGATTTAATTATTATGATGCATTTGAATTGATATAATTGGAGGGTGTATTCATTGTCTTTGCAGGACCTTGCTTTGTGGACAGATTTGGAAGCACAAGACTAGCTCGAGATTCCTTGGGGATTGAATCCCATAGGTTGGATACCATGGCCCGCAGACTAGATGATGATGCTAGCCTTTGGAGGATTGAGAGACACATAGGAGGATATATCCTATCCCATTACCATCCCAAATTTTTGCTCATGAGGCCAAAATGTCACACTTGAGGAGCTTGACATCACCCTAGGGCTAGAGGTTTTGATGGTGGAGCTATTGATGATGGAAACTTGGCACATTTTGATGGGAGAAGGCATGGATTGAAGGAGGGAACACTAGCGCATGAGAGGTATGCCCTAGAAGGCCCAACAAATTCCATCCTCAACTCCAACGACTTACAAAAAGTGTCAAAATGTCACCCCTTAGAGGGATGGCATCACATTAGGGTTTCTTTTGTGCAAATTTTTGAATTTAAGTCAAATTAATTTTGTAAAGGGGAAAATTAAGGGTTTTTGCCCCCTTACTTTTTGGTTTACCCTAAAGTTGAGTGGAAAAACACTTTTACGAAGATTTGTATAAATAAGGATAATTTCTATTTCATTTTTATCATAGCTCTCCCATTGTGAGAGGACTACTTGGCTGAAATTTGCACCCTACTTTGGAAATTTTTCCTATCTCTCTTTGCTACTATCTCTTGCGATGGTTTGCCTTGGCCATTGGATGAAGAAGTAAGGTGATATATTTTTTGGAGGCTACTTCTTTATTTTATGATGGATTTTTCTTGGTTAAAAGGATTTTATCTTGCTAATGCTTGGACTAGGTAAGGAATCTCTCTTGGTATTGCTTCTTTTCTAGGTTACAACGTTAATTTGATAATATTTTGGGGAGTATAAGGGAATACAACCCCACTAATACCATCATAATTGTCTTGGAACAATTTGTTGCATAAGGAAATACTAGAAGAAGTAAAAGGGTTTACACCCTCCTAGGTTTTTCCCTAGCTAGTTTTGTTTGCCTTGGGGAGTAAAAGGGACTACACCCCTAAGGAAGTAACACAACTAGCTCTTTCATTTTAAATACTCCATAACCCAATAGTTAAAAGGCACTAATATATTGCATTGGATAAATAAAATAATTGCATTGGGATACATGAAATTATGAGATATTGAAATTGTTTAAGTTGGGATGTTTTCTATATGCTTTAATCTTGTCAAAGCCTCTAGGGATTCTAGATTGGTCAAGTGGATCTTGACCTATATCTACTTAAAATCTACAATCATCAGGGATGCATAAAATCACCTTATATTTTTATTTTAACTTGCAATTTAATCGTGGAAATTTTCTAGTAAGCCATTATTATCATTTGGCTACTAATTGGTGAAATTTTTGTCAGATTACCTACTTGTTTTTGTGGTTAAAATTTGCATCTATAGAAAATAATTTCCACAGCCACTTGGCTACAAGGTTATTTGATACCATGGACTATAGAAAATAATCTCTTTTTATTGCTTATTTTCTTGGTTACAAGGTTAATTTGATAATATTTTGGGGAGTATAAGGGCATACAACCCCACTAATCCCATCATAATTGTCTTGAAATAATTTGTTGCATAAGGCAATACTAGGAGAAGTAAAAGGGTTTACACCCTCCTAGGTTTTTCCCTAGCTAGTTTTGTTTTCCTTGGGGAGTAAAAGGGATTACACCCCCAAGGAAGTAGTACAACTAGATATTTTATTTTAAAGACTCCATAACCCAATAGTTAAAAGGAACTAATATCTTGCATTGTAGAAATAAAATAATTGCATTGGAATACATGAAATTACGAGATATTGAAATTGTTTAAGTTGGGATATTTTCTATATGCTTTAAGATTGTCAAAGCCTCTAGGGTGTCTAGATTGGTCAAGTGGATCTTGAGATATATCTACTGAAAATCTACAACCATTAGGGATGTATCAAATCACCTTATATTTTTATTTTAACTTGCAATTTAATTGTGGAAATTTGCTAGTAAGCCATTATTATCATTCTGCTACTAATTGGTGAACTTTTTGTCAGATTACTTGCTTGTTTTCCTTCTTAAAATTTTCATCTATAGCAAATAATTTCTACAGCCACTTGGCTATTACAAATATTATCTGTAAACTTATTATAACATCCCTCTAATACCACTAAAGTTTGTGCTAAAGTGTTGGGAATTTATCTACATGTTTTGTTCTTCATTTCTCAACCAATCTTTGATTCTTTAAGTGGTTAAATTTGTAGTAGTTAGTTGTTTTCCTTGCTGATATATATTCGTGTTTACTTCTGCAAATAGGGAAACAAATATTAACTTTCTTATCCACTTAAATTTTATCTTGTATATGTGTTCCTTGTTGTATATCGTGCACATACAAACATCTTTTGTGGGTACTCAAGCACTTGGAAACCATAAACCATCTCTGAGACTCATTATCAATCCATTTATCACTTATTATGTTGACCTATAGGGGCTTCACTTCCATACTCTCACTTTCCACTTCATTTCTCCCTAAGGTCACCCGAGATTCCCCCCTTTTGTTTGGTTTCTCCTTCAATAAAGAGAGGGGAGGGCTTATCTTAGGTGACAGTGGGTAAAATCTCCCACCGTTATCGACATCTTGTGATTCGGTTGGGATTTTTCCAACCTACGGTTTGCATGATAACATACTATGTTTCTTAAGATATTGATATTTGATAAGGGAGCTATGAAGATGGAATATGATTTCCCTTGTAGCTAAGCGCCTTCGTGCACATAGATGGACTGGGGGCTGACCGAAGTGTAACATACCTGACCTCCTAGCTGGGTATTGTGCTCTCATACCAATTTGTAATGTACCCAGCCTTATATCTGGGTACCATGCTCTGATACCAATTTGTAAGGTCCTTGTTACTACTCAACAACACTACTCCAAAATCTAGTGCACAAATTCTACTCTATAACATTGGTCTGTGTATAAATACTTGAAGTAACATGCTTGACCTGAATTTGGGTCATGCCACACAACTTTAATCTTCTAACACAACTTATAAAAACAAAAATAACACAATACAACTACACACACAAGCATACTAAGCACACAACCTTACTGTGTAGGTAATCCACTGTGAACATGTGATAACTATTGTGCATGCAACCATTCTGGCATCATACAAGAATTATATTTTCCTTTTTCATGTGGACTTCTTCCCTGCGCACAAAAGTGAATCCAACTTCTTACGCGCACGAAGTATTTCCCTGCGGGCATGACCATTCTAACCTTGCCTCAGAGACTCATGACACTCATTATAAGGTGAAATTAACATGAATAAATAATAACAATTGTTATACTCCGCAAGTACGACTACAAATACTGAATATCAACACCACACTTACATGTGCAAGCAACATTATACAAAATAACAACAATTATTTATATGCAACATCATACAAGAATTAAACTCATATTGGACATAGATAACTAAGCACACAGTAAATGAGACAAGTACATAAAGGAAACTTTTCTTTTATGAAAAGTCACCAACTGCCTGCAAGACTCAGAAATTCCTCCCAGCCATAGATTTTGTTTCTCATAAAGATTCAGCAACAGGTCACCCCCGAGCTAGGGCTTAAACTCCACCAGGGAAAAAGGATTCCTAATGCCAGACTAAGGTTTGATAATTAGCGAAATTGTTTGTTTCAAGGTGCCCACTGCTGCAACTAGTTTACAATATCTCATTCCCGACACACCTGTCCCATCCCATGGAGTGTGCCCCTTCTCTACTCAAAATTCCCTTGGTTTCCCCACTTCCCTTCCAAGGATTCAACAACATGTCTAAAATGAAGTCTCAGAGCCCTGTAACTAATGCCCAATGCACCAGGTAACAATTCCTAGCAAATGACTCACCTGGAGAGGATGATCATGGGCATGACAGCTTGCCTCTTTGAAAACAAGTCTCTCACCTAGAGATAATGCGCATGGGCCTGAAAACCCACCTTTTTCTACAACAAATTGCTCACCTAGAGAGAATGCTCACAGACTTGACAACCACCTCTTCAACAACATATAATTTGGTTATCATACAAAAAACCCCTTTACAATATTTTTTCTATAGATAAGGTAATGGTCATCCTTCTTCAAATGGTCCAACCCCTTCCACACATGAGAAAATGAATCAATTCCCCAAATTCACTAAGGCCCAACAATATATTTGCATGCCTTAAACTGGACACTTGTCACCTTTAGAAGTATCTTTATCTACATGGTGACTTGTTCCCATCCCTCGGGAACTTAGGATACATAAATATCCATAAATTACAATTTTCATAAATATTAATAAAATATTCCCTTGGACTCAAGTTCCCCCCTTTTCCCTTTTCTAATGGAGTTATCCCCCCATCTTTTTTTGTCTGATATTTTTGCGTGCAATGATGTGATATTATTAATAACTTGAGTGTGATTACTAATCTAGATTATTTTCGGCATGAAATGAGAGTGGAGATAAAATAAAAAAATATACAGAGATATCTCAGATATCCAATAATATAATAGAAATATATCAAAGATGCAACCATAAACACAGAGATATAGTAATACGCAATTTCTATTAATGAGCGAAATGTACAAAACTGTAGAAATACAGAGTGAACGACTCGCTAGAATGGTGGAAGATTATCTATGAGAAGAGATGCGATGGCTACTCACATTTGCAAGAAGATGATTCTTAAAATGAGGCTCCAAATTCCTTTTTAACATAAATAAAATCCAAAACCCTAACCCTAGAAGATGAAAACCCAACATTTTCGTGGACCCTGTTTTGGGTAGTTTGGTGTATCAACTTCCCAGGGGCGTAACTTTGGCATATGATATTCGTTTGGGGTGCACGATAGCTCGTTATAAAGGTATCTTCGAGGAGATTAAGTTTGGGGGATCAATCAGAGTCTTCATTTATTATTGAGGTGTTTTATTGTGAAAAAAATGTCATTTAGGCCCTCAAAATGGACCTGGAAGTTTAGGAACCGAAAAAACTGCTAAAAATAGTAAATTGCCAGAAGATTGTTTTGAGCCGGTTGGAATAGGTGGGTGGCCAATGATATCCACTTGGATCAATTAAATTTTACAAGGATAGGTGCACTGGCCTATCTGCATCCCGAATCACCAACCTCATAATCACACAGGATCTTCGGCCTCACACACACACACACACACACACA
>SNQJ01S0060421.1:36473-46665 GCA_010110895.2 Picea sitchensis
AAAAAAAAAACTCAGTTTGATGCGCACTTCAAGGTAATCCACGCACAATTACTCAAGTATGCGCAATACTGTGAATTTTTTTCACCATTCCTTTGATATGAAACCACACGCACTTACCCATGTACACTTAACACTATGAAATTTTTGCACCCTTCCTTTGATAAAAATCCTCTAGCACTACACAGGTGTGCAAAAAACCAAAACTTGGTGCCAATGGATGACCAACCTATATGTACATTTACATTTATAATTGGTACCAATGAATCACCAGCCTATATGTGCAATTACAAATGGGGTTCATATTAGGGACATTATATTCCCCTCCCCCTTATTTATGCACTTTCCTCAATGCATTATATACACATGTTCATACAAAATTTCAAAAATATTAAAAAAGATGTGGATACTCTACCTGCATAGCATCCTGATGCTCCCAAGTGGCATCCTTGGGACTGTACCAGGTCCATTGGACCTTTTATATCTCCATTACTCGATTCTAGAGCTGTTTGATTTTCTGATCCAATATGCAAACCGGTCGCACTTGAAAAACGCCTTTTGGCTCCACCTGAATCACATTCTAATAAATAATATGATTAGCATAATGTATGCACTTTTTAAGTAATGGTACATGGAAAACATTATGAATGCACAAGGATGTAGGAAATGCAAGCATATATGCGATAATACCAATCCTCTCTATTATCTCAAATGACCCACAGTAGTGTGCTTCCAACTGAGAACAATTTCCCAACTTCAAGGAACTGCGCCTGTATTTTACTTTCAGGAACACGGTCACCCACTTTAAACTCTTTGTGGGTTCTACCTTTATCTGTGCAATTTGTTTTTCTGCCTTGGGTAGCCTTTAAATTATACCTTATCTTTACCATCTTCTCTTACATTTTCTTAAGTAATTCTAGCTCAATCACTGTGTGGTATGTTGGGTTGTCCCAACTCATTGGTGTGTTGCACTTTCTGCGATAAAGATACTAAAATGGACTCATCTTTAGATATGCTTGATACCCATTTTTATAAGTAAACTCTACAAAGGGTAAACACTTTTCCCACTGCATTGGTTTTTCCATCACATACATTCTTAGCATATCTTCTATCACTTGATTTACCCTTTCTGTTTTCCCATTTGACTATGGATGATAGGTTGTGATGAAATTCAGATTTGTCCCAAATCCTTTGAATATCCCTTTCCAAAAGTTCAATGTGAACATTGGATCTTTGTTAGACACAATTTTCATAGGTACACCACGTAACTTAGAAATTTATCTCATGTATATTTAAACAATGTTGGTTTTCTTGTGTGCTAAATTCACTGGAATAAAATGGGAAGGTTTAGTAAGCTTGTCCACCACTACCATAATAGAATCATGTTTCTTAATAGTTCTATGCAGCTTAGTAATGAAATCCATGGTCACAAATTATGACTTCCACTCAAAAATGGGAAAAGGTTGTAGAAAACGAGTTGGATGTTTGTGCTCATCCTTGACCTTTTGACATTCAAGGCATCTACCAATAAAATAAACAACCTCATTTTTCATGCATGGCCAATAATATTGTTTTTTTATCAGTGATATTGTCTTCTGGTAACTTGGATTCCCAACATAAGTAACATTATGGATCTCTACCAATAAAAAAAAATTTAATTCATGAACATTTGGCACATAGAATCTATGCCTATACATGAGGATTCCATCCTCTTTTAGCTCATAACCTTCCAATTTATGCTATGACATACCTTGCTATAAATTCATCTTTATTTCCACATAACACTAATCTGATTTGGCAACCTCTAAAATCCTGTCACTCAAATATATTTTGTACATTCTAATGGTTGTAGCATGCATCTCATGCACCCTATTGTTGAGTGTGTCAGCCACCTTGTTCTCCTTTCCTTTGATATGCTTGATATCAAATTCATACTCACTAAGGAATTCTAACCACCTGTTTTGTCTAACATTTAAACTTGGCTATCCAAGCAAATATTTCAGACCACTATGATTTGTTCTCAACTCAAATCATTTACCCATGATATAATGTCTCCACATATTCAAGGCATTCACTATGGTTGTCAATTCTAATACATGAGTATCATATATCCTTTCATGCTCTTTTAACTTTCTTGATTTGTAGCACACAACATGCCCATTCTGACTAAGGAATCCACTAATCTCTTCCTTGCATGCATTCGAGCACACAATGAAGTCTTCATTAGGATCAACAATTATGAAATTGGGGCAATTGTTAATAAACTCTTCAAGTGTTGAAAACTTCTTACACAATCAGAAGTCCACTCAAATCGAACACCTTTCTTTTGCAAGGATGTAATTGGGTGAGAAATTTTTGAGAATCCTTCAATAAACCTTATGTAATAACTTTCAAGTCCCATGAAGGACCTCATCTCTACAACATTTCTTGGTGTTGGCAATTTATCAATGGCCTTTATATTTTATGGATCCACAACTATTCCTTCCTTTCAAATGATATGACCCAAATAATGAATCTGCCATTGGTAAAATGAGCACTTGCTCAACTTTGCATAAAGTTGATTCTCCCTCAATACTTGCAGTACAATCTTCAACTGTTTCTCATGTTATTCTTCAGAATTTAAGTAAATAAGTATGGCATCCATAAATACAATGACAAACTTATCTAAATAATTTCTGAAAACTCCATTCATCAAATACATGAAGACAATTGGTTCATTTGATAACCCTAATGGCACCACTATGAACTCGTAATTTTCGTACCTCGTTCTGAAGGTAGTCTTGTTGATGTTTTTTTCTTTAATTCTCACTTGGTTATATCTATATCTGAGATCAATCTTTCAAAATATATGCATGCCCCTTAGTTGATCAAAGAGGTCATTTATCCTTGGCAAAGGATATTTGTTCTTTACTATTACTTTGTTCAACTGGCTGAAGTCAATACAAAGTCTGAACATACCATGCTTCTTCTTCATAAACAATACTAGGGCACCCCAAGATGAAACACTTAGGTGTATATAACCCTTCTTCAAAAGATCTCCAAGTTTCATATGTAATTCCTTCAACTCTTGCATACTCATCCTATAAGGAATCTTGGATATAAGAGCTACTCTCGGTATCAGATTTATAGAGAAATCAATATCTCTTTTCGGTGGAAACCCCGATATTTCTTTAAAGACATCCTCAAATTATTTTAGTATTTTGTAGTCTTCAACATTTGACACTTTATCCTTAGGTTCCTCCTCCATGTGTGCTGAAAATATTTGACATCCTTTCCTGTAGCTTTTCTTCAATTGCAAGGCTGAAACTTCTCTGATAGTTACAACTCTTGGAATTCCTTGAACTATTCTGAAATTTCCTTCCTCATCCAAGAAAGAAAATTCCTTATTATAATAGTCTAGAACAACAAGATGTTGATCCAATAAATCCATACCAATGAGGCAATCATAAGAGCCCAAATGTATGATATTCAAATCAATTTTTGTGCACAGTCCATTCATTTCCATTGGGCATGCCTTAACTATCTCATTAATTTTATTATTTTCTCTTGTAGCTAACTGCACCAACCAAGGTTTTCCAAGATTTCTTCTTAGTAATTGGAATCTTTCCACCATTTTAGGATATAGGTAACTATGAATAGTTATTGAATCAATTAAAATAGAAATGGGTTGGTCATTAATATTACCTTCCACTTCAATCATGTGCGACTGAAAATAAACTTTCTTTTTATCTAGGCTGCCTAAATCCTAGGTACATTTATTCCCATGTCTTCAACTATCGCAACTTGTTGTACACTGTGCCTACTAAGTCCTCACTTTTTCAACTCTTTGAGGGAAATATTTGTACATATGATCTCCACCACAACCCCAACAATGAATAGGTTGTTGCCCTAGTTTTTTCCCCACTGACTCCATCATTCTAGGCTCCTTAGCAGTTGAATGTCCTTCTGCATTGTTTATGAAAAATGGTGTCTTAGTCCCCTTCTTCCTCTGTTCCACCTTGCTTTTCATCTTGTCTTCCAAAGCCTTTTGGGAAGTCAAACTTTTGATTTTTTTATCATAAATAACTTTATCATGCCTTATGGTTTCCTCCAATGTCTTGGGGTCATTGTATTATATCTTGTCAATGGTAAATGAGGGAAACCCACTCAGGTACCTATGAATTTTAGCTTGCTCATCCTTGATGAATGCGACATATTTTAGAAACTCTAAGAATATTATTTCATACTCATCTATTTTCATACTCCCAAACTTGAGTTCGAAGAATTCCTTCATTTTCTTGTCATAGCGTCTCTTGGTTAAGTATTTCTTTTGAAAATACATATGGAATTCCCTCCAATTAAGATTATTTTCATCAATGTGTTTCACTTGCACTAACTGATCCCACCACATTGATTCTTTTCCTTTTAGCTAATAGATGGAAATTCAACCTTCTTCCTACGTAGAATAATTATGCAACTGGACATACTTCCTCATACCCAACATCCAGGTCTCCACATCTTTATCCTTCTTGTGCTCACCTTCAAAGGTAGGAGGCTTGATCTCATTTCTCCTTGTATCTCAGCCACCCTAGTCCTTCTCTTATGATTTATGACAGGAGATGGACTTGAGCTATTGTGCGCTTTCCTAAATGAATGCTTTGGTGAGTGGTGGTGTTTCTTATCAACACGTATTGTTTCTCTTCTTTCACCATGATACCTATTACTCCTTAACTTGCTTGATTATATCTTCTTGTCCATTTTATTTTAAATTATATCCAAGCTTTGCATCAACTTGATATTGAAGTCATCTTGTTACTCATTGGATTTCATAAGACTCTCATTATCATCTTTATAACTCTAGACATATTTTTGTAGTCCCTTTATGGTTTCTACCAATTTTATGCACTCCTCCTTGGATTATATACCATCAACACCCAAACCGACATACAAAACCCCGAATTCATCATCATGTCTGTAATTTATTTGTGTATCTTCCATGATTTTAGACTTTCTGTGTTGATTTCGTCCCACTCTAATCACAGTTAATTCTGCAAAATGTGCATACAATAATATTTGTTAGACGAATTCATGCAACAACTTCATGAAAACTCTACACCATTTTGTCATCCTTTCTTCTAATTTCTTGGAGGATTTTAACATCCCAATTCAAAATTTCTAGGTGAATAATTTGAATCCTTTGTCCAAAACTTTCCCATCGATTTCTCCCTTTCACAAAATATCATGGTTATTTGGAATTCACCCAAATACCATTTTATTCTTTATTTGTTTCTTCTGAATTTTTTGTGTGCATTGGTATTCAACATGTACCAATGTGCGATGTCAATATTTGACATATACACAGTGTGTCAGTATTATGTATGCACCACAAGTTTTCTCTACGCTCCCCCAAATTTTAGTGCGCACACCCATGCACCATTGTTTACTGCGCATTTTTAGTGTCACACCCTGCAATTTCAAAAATTTATCATGCACACTTGCGCATTCTTATTTTATGCACACCCTTGCCACATTGTAATTCCAAATTTGATCACTTACCAATCCCATTTTTTCATTAAGTAGGTACTCGGCCCATGTAGGCTCAGTGTCAAAACTGGAGCTCTGATACCAATTTGTAATGTACCCATCCTCCTAGATGGGTACCACGCTCTGATACCAATTTGTAACATACCCATTCTCCTAGCTAGGTACCATGCTCTACTACCAATTGGTAATTTCCCCATTACTACTAAAAAAAACACTCCAAAATATAGTGCTCAAATTCTACTCTATGACATTGGTCTACATAGAAATACTTGAAGTAAAGCACCCGACCCGAAGCTGGGTCGCGCCACACAACTTTCCTCTTCAAACACAACTTATAATAGCGGAAATAACACAATACAAATGTGAACACAGGAATACTAAGCAAACAAACTTAATGTACATGTCATCCACTCTGAACATGTGATCACTACTATGTGTGCAACCATTCTAGCATCATACACAAATCATGGTCTCCTTGTGTGTGCAGACTACTTCCCTATGCGCATAAGAAAATCCAGCTTCTTTTGTGCATAGAGTATTTCTCTGCATGCACAATCATTCTAACCTTGCCTTAGAGACTCATGCCCCTCATTATAAGGTTAACTTAACAAGAATAACTACTAAAAATTGGCATACTCTGCAAGTACGACTAGAAATACCAAATATCATCACCACACTTACATGTGCAAGCAACAATATACATAATAACAAAAATTACTTATATGCAACATCATACAAGAATTAAACTAATATCAGACATAGACAACTAAGCACACAGTAAATGATACAAGTACATAAAGGACAATTATATTTTATGAAAAGTTACCAACTACGCGCAGAACGTAGACGTTCCTCCCATCCATAGACTCTGTTGCTCATAAAATTTCAGCAACAGGTCACCCTCGAGCTAGGGCTTAAAATCCATTATGGAAAAAGGGTTCCTAATTAGAGGATAAGGTTTGATAATAAACATAATTGCTCAGTCCAAGGTTTCCACTAGTGCAAATAGTATATAGTATTTTATTCCCTATGCACTTATCCCACCCTAGGAAGTGTTCCCCTTCTCTTCTCAATAGTCACTTGGCTTCCCCACTTCCCTTCCAATTTTTCAACAATAGGCCGGACATGAAGTCTCAAATCCCTATAACTAATTCCCAATGCACCAGGGAACAATTCCTAGCAAATATCTCACCTAGAGAGAATGCTCACGGGTCTGACAACCTACCACTTCAACAACAAATCTCTCACCTGGAGAGAATGAACATAGGCCTAACAACCTTCCTCTTCGACAAAAAATCTCTCACCTAGAGAGAATTCTCACGGGCTTAACAACCCTCCTCTTCGACAACAAATATCTCACTTAGAGAGAATGCTCATGGCCCTGACAACCCACCTCTTCGACAACAAATCTCTCATTTGCAAAGAATGCTCATAGGTCTGACAACCCACCTCTTTGACAACATATAATCTAGTTATTATATAGAAAACCCCTTTACAATATTTTCTCTACAGATAAGGTATTGGTCATCTTTCTTCAAATGGCCATACCCCTTCCGCACATGAGAAAATGAATTAATTCCAATAATACACAAAGGCTCAAAAATATATTTGCATGCCTTAAACTGGACACTTATCACCTTTAGAAGTATCTTTAGCCACATGGTGACTTATTCCCATCCCTCGGGAACTTAGGATAAATAAATATCCATAAATTACAATTTTCAAAAATATCAATAAAATATTCCCTTGGACTCAAGTCCCCCTCTTTTCCCTTTTCCGGTGGAGTTAACCCCTCGTCGCTTTTCGCCTGATATGTCTGTGCATAGTGATGTGATATTATTAATAACTTGAGTGTGATTTAATTTTACAAGGATAGGCGCACTGACCTATTTGCGTTCCGACTCACCAGCCTCATAACCACACAGGCTCTCCAGCCTCAAATACATATACATCCATATATATATCAATTTGATGTGCACTTCAAGGTAATCCTCGTGAAATTAATCCAGTGTGCACAATAATGTGAAATGTGTGCACCCTTCCTTTGATGTTCAACCATGCACACTTACCCAGGTGCATTTAAAACTATGAAATGTTCACACCCTTCCTTTGATAACAATCCTCGCGCACTACTCAGGTGTGGAAAAAGACAAAACTTGGTGCCAATGGCTCACCAACCTATATGTACATTTAAATTTACAATTGGTACCAACAAATCACCATCCTATATGTACAATTACAAATGGGGTTCAGATTAGGGACATTACAATCCCCTCCCCCTTATTTATGCATTGTCCTCAGTGCATTATATACACATGTTCATACAAAATTTAAAAAATATTAAAAAAGATGCAGATACTCTTCCCGCATAGCATCCTCGTGATCCCAAGTTGCATCATTGATATCGTGCCAAGTACATTGGACATTTACTATCTTTAGGACTCAATTCTGAAGCTGTTTTATTTTCCAATCCAATATACAAACTGGTCACACTTGAAAATCGCCTTCTGACTCCACCTAAATCACATTCCAATAAATAATATTATTAGCATCAGGTATGTACTTGTTAAGCAATGATACATAGAAAACATTATGAATGCACAAGGATGTAGGAAATGCAAGGATATATGTGACATGACCAATCCTCTCTAGGATTTCGAATGGCCCAGAGTAGTGTGCTATCAACTTAGAACAATTTCCCAACTTCAGGGAGTTGCGTCTGGCTTTTACTTTCAAGAACACATGGTCACCCACTTTAAACTCTTTATGGTTTATACCTTTATCTGTGCATCTTTTATGTCTTTCTTGGGTAGCCTTTAAATTTTTCCTTATATCTACCATATGGTCTTCCATTTCCTTAAGTAATTCTGGCCCAATCACTGTGCAGTTTGTTGGGTTGTCCCAACTCATTGGTGTGTTTCAATTTCTTCCATAAAGTGCCTAAAATGGGCTCATATTTAGATATGCTTGATACACATTTTTATAATTAAACTCTACCAAGGGTAAATATTTTTCCCACCGCATTGGTTTGTCCATCACATACATTCTTGGAATATCTTATATCACTTGATTTACCCTTTATGTTTTCCCATCTGACTCTGGATGATAGCTTGTGATAAAATTCAGATTTGTCACAAATCCTTTGTCCAAAATTTTGATGTGAACTTTGGATCTCTGTCAGACACAATTGTCTTAGGTACACCATGCAACTTAACAATTTCTCTCATGTATATCTAAGCAATGTTGGTTTCCTTATGTGTTGACTTCAATGGAATAAAATGGGAAGCTTTAGTAAGATTTTAAACCACTACCATAATAGAATCATGTTGCTTAGCATCCCTAGGAATCTTATTAATGAAATCCATGGTCACAACTTCCCACTTCCACTCAGGAATGGGAAAAGGTTGTAGCAAACCAACTAGATGTATGTGCTCATCCTTGACCTTTTGACATTCAAGGCATCTAGCAATAAAATCAACAACCTCCTTTTTCATGCATGGCCAATAATATTACTTTTTCACCATTGTTATTGTCTTCTGGTAAATTGGATGCCCATAATAAGGAACCTTATCCATCTCTGACAATAAAAAAAATTCAATTCCTGAACATTTGGCACATAGAATCTATGCCTATACATGTGGATGACATCCTCTTTTATCTCATAACCTTCCAATTTTTGTTGCGACATACCTTGTTGTAAATTCATCTTTATGTCCACATAGCATTGATCTGATTTGGAAACCTGTAAAATCCTATCACTCAAATATGTTTTGTACATGCTAATGGTTGTAGCATGCATCTCATGCACCCTCCTTCTAAGTGTGTTAGCCACCTTTTTGTCCTTTCCTTTGATATGCTTGATGTCAAATTCATAATCACTGAGGAATTCTAACCACCTGCTTTGTTTGGCATTTAAACTTGGTTGTCCAAACAAATACTTCACACCACTATGATATCTTCTTAGCTCAAATCTTTTACCCATGAGATAGTGTCTCCGCATCGTCAAGGCATGCACTATGGATGAAAATTCTAATTCATGAGTAGCATAGAGTCTTTCATGCTCTTTTAACTTTCTTGGTTCATAGCACTCCACATGCCCATTTTGACTAAGGATTCCACTGAGCCCTTCCTTGCATGCATCTGAGCACACAATGAAGTCTTTATTAGAATCAACAATTCTCAAAATTGGTGCACTTGTTGATAAACTCTTCAAGTGGTGAAAACTTCTTACATATAATCTGGTTATAATAATAAAAATCCCTTTACAAGATTTTCTCTGCATATAAGGTAATGGTCATCTTTCCTCAAATGGTCCAACCCCTTTCGCACATGAGAAAATGAATAAATTCCCAAAATACAACTAAGGCTCAACAATATATTTGAATGCGTTAAACTTAACATTTGTCACCTTTAGAAGTAGTTTTAGCCACATGGTGACTCATTTCCATCCATCGGGAACTTAGGAAAAATAAATATGCATAAATTACAATTTTAAGAAATATTAATAAAATATTCCCTTTGACTTAAGTCCCCCCCTTTTCCCTTTTCCGGTGGAGTTAGCCCCCCATCTCTTTTCTTTTGATATGTTAGTGCACAATGACGTGATATTATTAATAACTTGAGTGTGATTACATTTTACAAGGATAGACACACTAACCTATTTGCATCCTAG
>SNQJ01S0060421.1:46675-61130 GCA_010110895.2 Picea sitchensis
TATATCTCTGTTATATTGTTGTCTCTCCTCCAATATCTCTGTGCATTTCTTTATTATATCTCCGATCTCATTTCGTGCCGAAAATAATCCGGATCAGTGTATGAAGTTACTTAGTGATGATCTACTGGATTTGATCTAGCTTACTGTTGTTAAGTGCTTGAATACTATAGATTAGTGTGAATGTTGCGAAGCTCTGTCTTATAAGCTAAGTGGTTATTGAATGTATCTTGAGGAACTAAAGGTGCTAAGTGCTCTAGTAAGATGTATAATCACAGATCTGTGTCCCAGCTAAGGTTGCAAACACATGAGTCTTGCAACCACCCCTGCCTCTACTTCGGTTGAGACTTCATCTACTTTGCAAGTGTTTTCGAAAGGGCCGGTAGTTAGAGTTTTGTTGGTGTGCTCTTGTAGCGTTGAACCCTAGGTATGCCCCTGTGCCAACATGCATAGAGAAGGGAAAGACCGTCAACTCAGTCCAGTAAAAGAAGATCTCAATCGATTCATACTCTGCGTCAAGCCCACGACCCCATGTGTGTTTCCAAGAACTGAGGTAAGATATGAAATTTTGTCACTTGTAGTTAGTGAGGGAAGTAAAGATAGCAGTAAAGGAAGTCGGAGTAGTGGAAATAATATGCCAAGTCAGAATCAACTAGTGTCACCAAGGAATAATATCGCGCAAAATATGATGGCAGGACTAGATCCCACTTTTAGGATGCATGCCTTTCACAGAGAAGGTTTAGAGGATCCAAAACAACATTTGTTTTCTTGTGAAGCGATATGGACAGTGAATAATGTCCAAGATGATGATGCACATATTGCGCAATTGGAAACAATTCTAAGAGAACGCACATTATTATGGTATATGAAGTATATTTATACTACACCTACGAGACAAACTAGAACATTAGAAAACATTAGGAAATCTTTTTTGAAAGAGTTCCAGAAGTCGAAGTTTGAGTCGCAGTGTATTAAAGAGCTGAAAGAGATCAAGTATTTGTCAAATGAATCAGTATGGAATTTTTATAAGATATTCAATATATTAAAGGATCGGTTGGGTTTCTAGATCCCAATTGAGAAACATAGGGAGTGGTTGATTGTAGGATTGTTGCCGCATATACGTTTCTTGTTAACAAAGTAGAAGAGTATGCTGTAATCAGAAGCCCTAGAGATTACTATGAGGTTGGAATCATCCCCTATAGGAGAAAATGACGCAGGGGTGGCTCAAGTTTAGTGATAGTTAGCAACATTGAATATCCAATTACATGAGATAATTTCTAAAGGAAAGGAAAAGCACGAAGATGTTTGGTGTGTTACATGAAAAATGAAAGTTCATCAAAAGAATGAGTGTCCATATTTTAAAGAGTACATGGCTATGGGAGCCTCGAATCCTTTAAGATTATGGTGTGAAATATGTAAGATGATGGGTCATCACCCTACTTCTTTCCCATTGATGTAGAAGTATTAGATTACTATGAGAAACCTATTTTGAAACTTGTGTAAGTCTGTCGGACATGATGAAAAGGAATTTTGTGCACAAGATATGATGAGAGAAAGAACTGCAGATGCATATATGATCTAAGGGGACGAAGGACCAGAAGGAGGGGTATCGCAGTATAACACCTCGAGAGGTTATAATCAAGGAAGAAGAGGAGGATTCTGAGGAATTACGTCAACAACTCTCATACTACCGGAAAGTTTTATAATTCTTCTGCCACTCCCTTCTCGTTCAACGCTAAGATTTCATATAGCTTGCATCCTTTGCGCATGATCTTCTATAGTTGTAGGGAAGAAATTAACCTCAGGGACACTCCCTGGTTTCTCCCTACAATCACTCTTCTCTATCCATCATCATCGGTCAACTCAATCATTGTGTCTCATAGTTGAGTATCGCATCATGTGATTCCAACTAGTCCATATCGATCACAATGTCATAAGCTCCTAAGATCGTGACATAAAGGTTGGCCTTCGTTACAAATCTCCAAGTTAACATGATATTCCATAACCCTTCCTCGAAACTTTTGTTTGGAATTTGAAACCATTTCGACGTATCTAAACTCGTCCTGTCAATTGCCTTTAACTTAATTCCTTTCATCCTTGTACTAGAAATAAAGATCTTTGTAGCACCAAGATCTACCAACATACAAATTTTTTTGTCGACAATGGTACCTGATGTCTCAAGCACATTATACTAGTGCTCTGCCTGGCGAGTATTCACCATGGCATGAATCCTATGGGCCTTTCTCAAATCTCCAACTGTAGTATGTCCTGTTGACCTGGCCGCTTTGGCCTTCTCAACCGAACAGTCTCGCTGGTAATGTGGCTCTCCACATGTCCAAAATCCGGTCTTCAGTCCAATACTCCTAGTCCCCGAAGTAGAAGTTGTTGGCCTACCAGCCTCAAACCTTGGTTTCTTCTGCTGAATAGGCCTAAACTGTTGTTGTTGCAGGTGACNATTGTTGATGTTGCGGTCCTCTATTGAGGAGTCGATCCTTCGGGTGTCATGAACGTGGATCCTCTCAACGTATGTTTGGCTGGTGTTTGATGCTATGGCGCACCTGCCGTCATTTGCCCAGTTTATCTTGTAGGAGTCCTGCCCTGACCTCCATTGGTCAGCTCTTCCTCTACTATGAGAGAATTCTGGACTGCGTCGTGCAACGTCTGTGGCATTAGGATCCTCACCTTCACACAGATTTTGAAGTTAAGGCCAAACACAAACTTTTTGACCTTCAACTTCTTTGTGCTCAAATGTGGAGAATACCTAAGCAGCCTCATGAATCGAGCATCATACTCTGGCACGATACGAACACCCTGGCGTAAGGCATTGAACTCATTGAGATGGTCCTCAATGAATTCCTCTAATAAATACCTCTTCCAGAACTGTTCCTCGAACAGTTCCCATGACATGTCTTTGGCGGCCATGTTCAGTTGTGGTAGGAGCATCTTCCACCATAGACGAGCGCTCCCCATTAGCCGAAATACCACCATGCAGACATTCATGTTGGAGGTGTTGTCGCAAAGTGCGGAGCACGTCACCATGTACTCCAACCATGCCTCGGCGGCTAAGTCATCTATGGCACCCATGAACTAGGGAAACTTAAACTTCTCTAGTTCTCTGAGAATGATACCACTACCAGATGGAGCGTGTTTTAAACCCTCATTGGGTACATGCACCTTGGCCTCATATTTATCTAGTCGGTTAATCATGGACTATGACATCGTCTGGAAGGACCTTGTCAGACCAACCACATCCCCCCCACAACAATCTTCTCCTGCCCAATGACTCCTTCTCCTCCTTGTGGGTTAGAACCCTATGGCGTGGATGCTATTGGAGGCATCGCAACTCTTCCCCTATCACTGCGTCGTCTACCTACACGACGTTCTCTATCCAGGTTACCGGCACGGACAATTTTAATTTTAATTATCGATATTTTAATAATCAAGTATTTAATACAGTGGAAGGTGTAATGATTCCCAAGTCGCAAGTTTTAACCCGCTCTGATACCACATGTAACGACCCCTCTGTTACGACTATGGAAGTGAACCACAATTTTTTTTTAAAGCCTTAGGAAATAACGTCCACACATAATTCATAGAAACACATAATCAACATGACATCATAAGTAAGGAACTCCAAGCGACGCATCATCAAAATCCGGAACGAAGCAAGTCAATGCATTAACATGGAAATTAGCGACACATGATCTACACATAAACATATATATATATATCGGTGCCATTCTACACATCACAACTAACCAAAACAAAAATATATAAAGATCAACCATGTCACTTAACATTGAAATAACTACCCGCCCAACCTATCATGCATGGTTAGGACCTCGAGGACACATAAGCAATGCTCAAGCCCATGATTCATCCGATTGATTTTGACCATTTAGGTCTCAGGGCTGGTGATTGCTCTAAGGAACAAGGAGGTGTCTAAATCTCGCTAATCCAATCAAGTCTAATCCAATCAAGTCGGCAACCAACTAGATCAATCAATCAATCTTAATCAACAATTAATCATGGCGCAAGAGAAATCATCAACTTTATTTTCATGGCACATGAGTAATCTAATTACATAACTCGGCATACGTCAACATTAATTTCAAGATGCAAGATCAAGCAAATTCATGATCGATCATACATCAACATTTAATACCTGGCGCAAATTACTTAATCTTTTATACATCAACCTTATTCCATAGCACAAAAAAAATCTATTTACTTAATCAACTTCAAACAATAAATACACGCAAATGGGAGTGCAAAAATTACATAAAGTTGGACAAAAACCACAAGGTGCTTTACAATAAAAGGATCTAATCTTAATCAACAACTAGTAACTTGTCAAGTCAAGATCATACAAAGTCAAGCTTCATTTATCTAAGCGTTACATGCTAATGTAACAAGCAATCTCCATGTGGCTCACTACGTATTCTTAAATGTGAATTATCCTAAGAGAAATTTATAATAACTCAAGCTAATACACTTAGTCATCTCGAAGAACCATAATATGATCATTCTTCATAGAGAAACACAGATTCTCAACTAGCTTACATTATGCATATATTATAAACTATGAAACAAGTACATCATACAAAATTTGCGCGATGCTAAGGTTGCGACCCATATTCTATTATAAGAAATTTAAGACTTGAACCACATCAAGTTAGAAAGGTAGTATAGGATCGCATACAAATTACAAGTCCAATATAAAGGTAACAAGACAAAATCTCACTAATAATACGTAAAAATAAGATTTAGAAACAAATCCCTTTGTTAAGCTCATTTTTCAGTTTAAGTTCAACATACAACTGAAATTCAGACCCTAATCCATTGTAATCGGTAAAGTCATTGAGTTTGACATTCAACTAGAAACCCTAGCATGAGTCACCCAAGAACATACAAAATTTATTATAGAGACGAAATAATTCCTTGGCCTGCTTAGACTTGAATACCACAATGGGCAGCTACAGACAACGAGGTAGATCTGAGATTTTCTCATGTGCAACCTCTCTTACAAGGCGTTGAGTATAAATCCAACAATATAAAGGAAGTAATTACTAGCACAGCCGCAAAGTGGCTGCTGAACGCCTAAAGTTAACTGATGCATTCAAAATTACAAGAAAGTTATGAAGAGTAAATTACATTCATTGATTTGGAAAGATAACTAAAAATATTCCAGTATTTTCAATTGTTAACCATCAGATTAGAATCGTTCAATGCAGCTATCAATGCAGAAATAGACCTCCAGAAGGCTCTCACCGTTATGATAATTACTGACTAACCTTACCTGGCATCCATTGTTTGGTTGACCACAATGCTTCCATATCCATTTGTTCCATGCGGTCAGTGTCTCTTTTGTTCGGCTCTCAATTTATCCTCCAAGACTAGCTGAATTTCGGACCCTTCTCCATTGTGATCTTGTTTAAATCGTGACCCTGCTACGTTAAGAAACCCGAACCACACTGGCTATGGTGACCCAACTCAACTCCAAGCCCGCTTCATGTTTCAAATGAGAGAAGAGTTCAAGGCTCCCTCATAGTGTCCAGGGAGAACCTACTCGCCGATCGAATGCGACCACGAATAGAAATTCGTTCAGGAAAAATTGGACACTGGGCGTGCGATCTCCCTTCTTCTGGTTGGCTAATGACCTTCCTTCCGCGACAACAGAGGAAGAGGTGTAAGGCACCAAACCCACAGCACATACATTGGACCCATGCTCGAGAACCGCGAGCTCTGGAAAAAGGGTACGTGTGTGCCTTGGTTAGATCACTGGATTACCATGCCCGAACCCGATTCCAGGCTATCTTGACACACAACGAAGAAGAAATGGAGTTAGTAGCTCGCTCAGCACGTTGAGCATCTCATGGTCAGGGTCAAGGTAAATCCCGAGGAGCGCAATTCGTTAAGCATACGCATGGACGTGGTAACAACAATTTCATGGTTAAGGGTTTTCACTGTGGGTCACTACACAGAGCACAGGGCCCTTCTTCCAATCGCGTCAAGTGACCCACGCCCAATCCCAACACAAGTAAAAAGGATTCCAATGACAGGCATCCAGGCGTCGAGCCCAGGAGCTAAGACAGGAGGGGAGATAGAGCTCGTAACAATTGTGCAAAATATGGACTGGTTATGTGTCATGAGCACAGTTCAACTAAGGCTGAGATGAGCGACTGAGCATTCTCCGGTCGCCAATCTAAATCGAGATTCAAGGCAGCCACTGATCCCGGGGATTTACCAAACATTCCACCGAATTACAACAGAAACAACTTAGTACTTAGATATTCGTCAACTGTACAGAGTTGGGTAATTGCAGAATTCGGTATTGAGGCAGGTAAAATTTTGTTTTGAGTGTGGTTTTTAAAGGTGACCAAGCCATGGGTTATGCGCTATTTTCCACAGCTCTTACGACGAAGCCAACTAGAGACGCTCTTATAATTTCTCCCACACCCAACATAACAAGATATTCTTCTCGATCAAAAATTTCCTGAACCGTTCCACTACATCAATGGTGAAATGACAATGATAATTAAGTTTAAAATTCTGTAATGCCATTCAATGGTGGAAACGTGGACAACTTGTAATATGGGTATGAACTACTAGCAACGATTCAATCAGAAATCCATTGGGTTGTATCAAGAAAATCAACAATAAAATTTCCATATATTAGTTGAATTGGAACGGTAGTAGGGCTGGAAAAATTTGTCTTCCATGCCACACGATCATTAATTAAACTTACAAATTGATATAAGAAATTCCAACACAGTTTACAACAGATTCTACTTCTGACTATAATCTAATATATTACAAATTCAATGATCAATAAAATACCGTAACCGACTGCGAAGAATCCGAAGTTGTCCTTCTGTGCTGGCACTCCTTCCAACCTCCCACTTGCCAACCATGGAGACTTCACCGGTACCTCCCAACCAACGCTAGGGGTACTCTTCTTCACACTTATCCCTCCGAGTTGCAAAGGGGCCAGCTCAATTCGCAAGGCAGAGCCACCACTCTCTCTCTCAAGTTGGGTTTCCCAACTCTCACAAGTAAAACCAGTCAAAATTTTCTCATATTCAGTCTGCTCTATTCCTCATGTAGACCATTTGTTTTATAGGACTTTCCTTAATGACACATTCACTTGCATATTTAATTCACTTTTCAAATAATTAATTAAGAATTATTTCTTACATTCACTTGTCACCCTCTCCATAAGTTGCACAAGAAAATTCCATAATTTATTTTAATAAAAGTAAATTTCCCTCACACTTCCTAAAAGCGCTCCTTAAATCACTCCTAGTTGTCTCTTTATTAGCCTTATTTCCAATTAATAAATGATGCCTTACTAAATCTGAGTTGAGTTAAAATAAGAATCTTCTCCTAGTTATACTAGTGTTAAGGTGATTACTTGCACATATGTGTATTAAATCAATCTTTAGATTTATTTTACTTTCCTGGATTTCTTAAATTGATTTACTTCATCCCCTCATTATTTAATTTATAAATTTAGTTTTTAGTCTTCTTACTAACTTAGACTTAGGCTTAATTAAATTTTATTTGCAAAGGTTTAGACTCTTATAGGGATTATAATTAATAAATTCAATCCTTAATTAATTGATTAATTGATTGATGTGACATTGCTCAATATTTTACAAGGTTAATCATTCGATCAGGGTTTTATAGGCTACCTAGATTCATCGACTCAAATTTTATTTACGCGACATGCCCTTCAAGACGCACTTCATGCTCCAAGGGTGCCACTCGCATTTGACTCAAATTTTTAGTTATGCAACGCTCCCTTGAAGACGCACTACGTGCTCCAAGGGTGTCACTCACCTTTGACTGGTTTTGGTAGTTTTCCAACCCCTGGAGTTAGCACTCCATTCGTAAGACCTTATGAGAGACTAAGGGATTCTAAGGAATAAGGAACCTACCTTATTGCACGCCCCTTAGAAATCTTTATGAGTGACTATCTCAGTCTTTCCTCATGACATCATGGACCTCTCGAACTAGGTAATATTTAACCTACAATTTGAGCCACGATAGGAGTGCTAGTAGGTTGTGACAGGGACGTTGCCACACCTCTCCCTCAATATATGGTCTATGTGCATGGCCCCTTTACTCATGTGAGTCATATTAGAAAGCAATCATCAATCTGCATCCATCGATGAAACATTGTCAATGATCCATAAACAACATCATAATATAATCGATCATATGTCACATATGCATAAATGAAATACTCAAACCAATACAATCCACTCCCTAACTCAATCCAGAGTCCAAGGAGGTGCATTGATGCCATCGACATCTTCAATGTGTCAAGTGTCCTGCACACTCAGGGGAAACTCGTCAATAGCATATGTCAATACATAGATATCAAACAACATAAATCATAGTCCATCAACATCATCATAAGAATCCATAAGTGAAACAGATAACCATATACTATAACCGGATCACTTGCACGCAAGTGTCCTCAAGAATAAGTCAATAACATGTTCTAACAAGAGCGGGATGTTACATACACCCCCTCTTGTTTTAAACTTCATCCCGAAGTTGTACAATATATAATGCAGTAAATAAAGCATCTGACAAGATCTATATGTCTAACTATCAAATAAATATGGAAATTGTTGGCACATATCATATGTGTCCTCCCAAGTAGCCAAGTGTGGACTATAATTCTCCCACTGGTCCTTGACCTGATCGACTGTTTGACACCGTAGTTGTCGAATGTGATGGTACATAATGCAGATTTGCTTCACTATGAGTGCACCCTCGTCTGACACTACAAGGAACTCATGTCAATCTCATGTGTAGGATCACTAACATAATGTCACAAATAGATACAAGAAAAACATCGTGCAAACGCCTCAAAGAATGAGGCATGGCTAGTCGATGGGCCATAGGTCCTTTCCTTTATACAACTTCGAAAGGCCCCATAACCTAGGAGAGAGTTTACCACCCCTTCCGAACTTAATTGAACTCTTGTGCGGTTTCACCCACAAGAAAACTTGGTCACCAACTTCATACTTGCGGTCAACGCGATGCACATCAACATAACTATTCTTTCGATATTGCAGGTATTTAATCCTTTGTCTTATCATTTTCAATTGTTCTTCCATTTCTTGGATCATTTCTGGTCCTACCAAGACCCTATCCTCAAGTCGATCCCAAGTCAATGGCATCCTACATGATCACCCATAGAGAAACTCAAACGGTTCCATCTTAACGATACCTTGATAGTTGTTGTTGTATGCAAACTCTACCAGTGGAAATAACTCTTCACGACGTTTATGTTGGTCCAAAACATACATATGCAACATATCTTCCAAAATTTGGTTTGTTCTTTCTGTCAACCCGTCTGTCTCAGGGTGATATGATGTACTAAAGTTCAGTTGTGTTCCCAAGACCTCTTGAGAACTAGTCTACAATCGTCCTATAGACATCGATCCTCTATCGCATATGATTCTCTTTAGCACGCCAAGAAGCCTCACAATTTTGCTGACAAAAATTCTAGCTATGTCTGGTTTCTGATACGTTGTACACATAGGAATAAAATGTGCACTCTTCGTCAGAGTGTCAACTACCACGAAAATCAAGTCGTGCCTCCTTGTCTTGAGCAACAATCCAACAATGAATTCCATCGAAATGAGCTCCCATTTCGATTCCAGAATAGCGTGTGGTTGTAGTAATACTGCCGGATGTCTATTTTCATCCTTCACTCGCTGACATTGTAGACACCTCGCCACGTAGCCAACTATGTTTTCCTTCATCCCTTCCAAAATAATAAGGGCTTAAGATCTTCCCTCATCTTCGTGACTCTTGGATGAGCCATGTATACTTCTCTAACAGCTTCGCTTAAGATCAAAATTCTCAATTTTTCATTAGGCAGTATGTAAATTTGGGTATTATACCTCATCAATCCATCATTGTCCAATGTATATCCTTCAATCTTGGTACCGTCATGGTGTATTTTATGACAATTTCCTTAACCTCTTTATACCAATCATCATCGAACTGTATAGTTAGAATCCTTTCCCGAAGATTCAGCTGAAGAGGTACCACCGAGACTATGCATGGTCTCTGACTCAACGCATCTACCACTCTATTCACAGACCATTTAATGTACTTAATCTCAAATCGTATTTTCTAAGTAATTATGACCAACGCTTTTTACCGCGCGTTCAATTCATTTTCTGCAAAAAGTGTTGCATTCCACAGTGATCCATTTTTTTTGTTTGAATTTTCATCCAATCAAATAGTGTCTCCACACTCTCCAAAAATACATAATGGCCAATAATTCCCAATCATGTGTTGTGTAGTTCTCCTAATGCTTTCTTAATTTCCTTGAGATGTAGGCGATCATTCGACTGTCTTGCATCAATACTCCACCTAAACCTTCCTTATATGTGTCTGCACATACTAATAAATCCCTTTCCACGTCAGGGAATTTCACTATCGGTGTTGTCGTCAACAACCCCTTGAGCCTTTGAAATTCTTCCACACACTTCTTGGGCCATACAAACTTCTTGTTTTTCTTCCGCAATTCCATAATCAAATTTTCTATCTTCAAAAAAACCTTCGAAGAACCGTCGGTAATGTCTTGCTAAACCCAAAAATATGCATACTCCTGGTACGTTTGTTGGTGCAAGACATTCCATAATATCCTCTACATTCTTTGAGTCCACAACGATGCCTTCTCTAGATATAACATGCCCTAAGTAATGAATTCTCGAGAGCATTTTCATAGATTCCTGTAAAAACTGTAATGCTAAGCGCAAATGTTCATCATGTTCTTCCGTCGTCCCAGAATATATCAATATTTCATCAATGAAGACTTGAACAAACTTGTCCAAGTATTCGTGGAACATCCCATTCATCAAGCTCATGAATACGCCCGGGGCGTTTGTCAGTCCGAAAGGTAAAATGATAAACTCGTAATGTTCAAACCTCGTCTTGAATGTGGTCTTAGGAATATCTTCCTCTTTAATTCGTAAATAGTGATAACTTGATCTCCAGTCGATCTTTGAAAACATTGTCGCGCCCTTCATTTTATCAAACAAATCTTCCATTCTTTGCAAGATATATTGGTTATTGATCGTTGCCTTGTTCAATTGACGGTATTCCATACAGAGTCTCCACGACCCATCCTTCTTTCTTATGAAAATAACAGGCGTACCCCACGATGACACACTTGGATGTATAAGTCCTAGGTCCAACAAATCCTTTAGTTTCATTTTCATCTCCTGTAACTCAGGTGTTGACCTTTGATAAGGCGTTCTTTCTATTGGTTTAGTTTCAGGTTTCAAGTCGATGGTAAACTCCAAATCTCTTTTGGGTGGAAAGCCTGGTAACTCTTCTGGAATTACGTCAGCAACTCTCGTACTACTGGAAGGTTTTATAATCCTTCTACCATGCCCTTTTCATTCAGTGCTAAGATTGTATATAGCTTGCATGCTTTGTGCATGCTCTTCTGTAGTTGTAGCGAAGAAATGAACCTTAGGGACACTCCCTGATTTCTCCCTACAATCACTCTTCTTTGTCCCTCATCATCGGTCAACTCAATCATTTCGTATTACAGTTGAGTATGGCATCATGCGATTCCAACCAGTCCATACCGATCACGATGTCATAAGATCCTAATATCGTGACATAAAGATTGGCCTTCATTACAAATATCCAAGTTAACACCACAGTTTGTAACCCTTCTTCCAACCTTTTGTTTAGCACCCGAAGCCATTTCGACGTATCTAAACTCGTTATGTCGACTTCCTTTAACTTAATTCATTTCATCATTGTACTAGAAATAAATATCTATGTAGAACCGAGATCTATCAACATACTAAAATTTTAGTCGACAATGGTACCCAATGTCTCAAGCATAGCAGACTAGTGCTTGGCCTGGTGGTTATTCACCGTGGCATCAATCCTGTGGGCCTTTCCCAAATATCCAACTGTAGTGTGTCATGTTTACCTGGGCGCTCTGGCCTTCTCAATCGGACCAGCTCGCTGGTAATGTGGCTCTCCTCATGTCCAACATCCGATCTTCGGTCGAGTACTCACAGTCCCTGAAGTAGAAGTTGTTGGCCTACCAGCCTGAAACCATGGTATGTTCCGATGAACATGCCTAAACTGTTGTTATTGCAAGCGATGTTGTTGCTAATGATGTGGTCCTCTGTAGGGGGTCCTCTGTTGAGGATTCGATTGTTGGGTTGTCGTGAACGTGGATACTCTCGACGTATGTCTGATTGGTGTATGATGTTGCGGTGCACCTGCCATCATTTGTCCAATCGGTCTTGTAGGAGTCCTTCCTTGACCCCCTTGGTTAGCTCTTCCTCTGCTATGAGGGCCTTATGGACTGTGTTGTGCAATTTCTGTGGAATTAGTATCCTCACCTTCGCACAGATGTTGAATTTAAGGCCAAACACAAACTTGTTGGCCTTCAACTTCTCCGTGCTCAGATGTGGACCATACCCAAGCAACTCCATGAATTAGGCCTCATACTCTGGAATAGTAAAACCACCCTGTCATAAGGCATTGAACTCATTGATCTGGTTCTCAATGAATTCCTCTAATAACTACCACTCCCAGAACCGTTCCCTTAAAAGTTCCAATGACACGTCTTCGACAGCCATGTTCAGTTGTGGTAGGTGCATCTTCCACCATAGAAGAGCGTTCCCCTTCAGCTAAAAGACCGCCATGCAGACCTTCATGTTGGAGGTGTAGTCATGAAGTGTGGAGCACATCGCCATGTACTCCAACCATGCCTCGACGGCTGAGTCGTCCATGGTATCCATGAACTTGGGAAACTTAACATTCTCGAGTTCTCTAAGAATGTTACCATTTCTAGCTGGAGCACACTGTGAACCCTCATTGGTTATAGGCACCCTGGCCTCATTTTTATCTAGTCGGTTAATCATGGCCTCTGACATCCTCAGGAAGGACCTCATCAGACCATCCATATCGCCCCCACAACAATTTTCTCCTGCCAAATGACTTGTTCTCCTCCTTGGGGATTAGACCCCTCCAACGTGGATGCTACTGGAGGCGTCACACCACTTCCCCTAGCACCACGTCATCTACCTCCACGACGTTCTCTATTCAAGATTACCGGCATGGACAATTTAAATTTTAATTAGAGATATTTTAATAATCAAGTATTTAACACAGTGGAAGGCGTAATGATTCCCAAGTCACAGGGTTGAACTTGCTCTGATACCACATGTAATGACCCCTATGTTATGACTATGGAAGCGAAGCACAATTTTTTTTGTTTTGTTTAAGGAATTAGGAAATAATGTCCACACATAATTCATAGTAACGCATAATCAACACGACATCATAAGTAAGGCACTGCAAGCAATGCATCATCGAAATCCGAAATGAAACAAGTCANTACACATCAAAATCAACCTAAACAAAAATACATTAAGATAAACCATGTCACTGAAAATTAAAATAACTACCCACGCAACCTATCCTACAAGGTTAGGACCTTGAGGACACATAAGAAGCGCTCAAGCCCAAGATTCATCTGATTGATTTTGACCATTTAAGGTCTCATGGCTGGAGATTTTTTCTAAGGAACAAGGAGGTGTCTAAATCTCGCCAATCCAATCAATCCGACAACCAACTAGATCAATTAATCAATATTAATCAACAATTAATCATGGCGCAAGAGAAATCATCAACTTTATTTTCATGGCGCGCGAGTAATCTAATTACATAACTCAACATACATCAACATTAATTTCAAGATGCAATATTAAGAAAATTCATGACCAATCATACATCAACATTAAATACCTAGAACAAATGACTTAATCTTCCATACATCAACCTTTTTCCATAGTGCAAAGAAATCTATTTACTTAATCAACTTCAAGAAATAAATACACGCAAATGGGGGTGCAGAAATTACATAAGGTTGGACAAGAACCATAGGGTTCTTTACAATAAAAGGATTGGACAAGGATCTAATATTAATCAACAACTAGTAACTCGTCAAGTCAAGATCATCCAAGATCAAGCTTCATTTATCTAAGCATTACAATCTAATGTAACAAGCAATCTCCATGTGGCTCGCTACGCAATCTTAAATGTGAGTTATCCTAAGAGTAATTTATAATAACTCAAGATAATACACTTAGTCATCCCGAAGAACCATACGATGATCATTCTTCCTAGAGAAACACAGATTCTCAACTATCTTACATTTTACATATATTATAAACTATGAAACAAGTACATCATACAACATTTGCGCGATGCTAAGGATGTGACCCATATTCTATTATAATAAATTTAAGAGTTGAACCACATCAAGTTATCAAGGTAGTATAGGATCTGTTAAGGTCCTAACTTGCACATAGGTAGATCAATGTTTTCGGATGTAATAAAGGTCAATATTATAAGACCTTTCAATAAAATAGAATAAGGCGGATGT
>SNQJ01S0060421.1:61140-78967 GCA_010110895.2 Picea sitchensis
CTGATTCAAAGTGTTATTTCTGTTGCTATTTCGTATATCATTTCTGTGTATTGTGAAGATTATGTTGGATATTTTACTATTATTCTGTCATTTCTAGCATTTCATTTTTGTTCTGCATATTTTATATATCTGGTATCTTGCAGGATCCCATAAAACGACTTACAAGTCCAATATAAAGGTAACAAGACCAAATCTCACTAATAATACGTAAAAATAAGACTCATAAACAAATCCTTTTGTTAAGATCATTTCTCAGTTTAAGTTCAATGTACAACTGAAATTCAAACCCTGATCCATTGTAATTGGTAAATTCATTAAGTTCGACATTCAACTAGAAACCCTACAATAAGTCACCCAAGAACATACATAATTTATTATAGAGATGAAATAATTCCTTGGTCCGTTTAGATTCAAATACCATAATGGGAAACAATGACCAAATAACCCTTCACTCACCCAATGGATGTCCAAATGACTAACTCACATCAACAGTTGGTTGGGGTTAATTTTCTGTAGACAATGAGGTAGATCTGATATTTTCTTGTGAGAAACCTTTGTTACAAGGCGTTGAATATAAATACAACAAGATAAAGGAAGTAATTATGAATTGTCATAATTATCAATGCAAAAATAGACCTGCAGAAGCTTCTGACTGTTATGATAATTACTGACTAACCTTACCCGACATCCATAATTTGGTTGATCACAATGCTACCATATCCATCTGTTCCATGCAGTCAATATCTCTTTTGTTTGAGTCTTAATTTATCCTCTGAGCCTAGCTAAATTTTGGACCCTTCTCCATTGCGATCTTGTTTAAATCATAACCGTGCTACGTTAAGAAACCTGAATCACATTGGCTACAGTGAACCAACTCAACTCCAAGCTTGCTTCATGTTTCAAATGGGAGAAGAGTTCAAGGATCCCTCATAGTGTCTAGGGAAAACCTACTCTCCGATGGAATGCGACCACAAATAGACATTCGTTCAATCAAAATCGGACACTGGGCATGCAATATCCCTTCTTTTGGTTGGCCAATGGCCTTCCTTCCATGAAAACAAAGGAAGAGGTGTAAGGCATCGAACTCACAACACATACATTGGACCCATGCTCGAGAACCACGAGCTCTGGAAAAGGGTACATGTGTTCCTTGGTTAGATCACTGGATTACCATGGCCAAACTTGATTCCATGTTATCTTGATGTAAAATGAAGAAGAAACGGAGGTAGCAGTTGGCTTAGCACATTGAGCATATCTTGGTCGAGGTCAAGGTAAATCCCCAGGAGCACAATTCGTTAAGCATACACATGGACGTGGTAACAACAGTTTCAAGGTTAAGGGTTTTCACTATGGATCATTGTGTAGAGAACATGGCCCTTCTTCCAATCTAGTCAAGGGACCCACGCCCAATCCCAACATAAGTAAAATGGATTCCAATGACATACATTTCGGCACAGAGCCCATGAGATAAGATGGGAGGGGATATCGAGCTCGTAAGGAATGAACAAAAGTTGGACTGGTTTTGTGTCATGAGCACAGTTCAACTAAGGCTGAGATGGGGGACCGACCATTCTCCGATCGCCAATCTAAATCCAGATTCAAGGAAACCACTGATCCTGGGCCTTTACCAAACATTCCTCTGAATTAAAATAGAAACAAATCAGTACTTAGATATTTGTCAACCGTATAGAGTTAGTTAATATCATAATTTAATGTTGAATCAATGATTTCAAGGTTCTACCTCCCAATCGCTATTGAGGCAGGTAAAAGTCAGTTTTGAGTGTCGTTTTTAAAGGTAACCAAACGATGGGTTTTGCGATATTTTCCATATCTCTTATGGAGAAGACAACAACAAACACTCTTAGAATTTCTCCCACACCCAACATAACAAGACATTATTCTCGATAAAAAAAATTCCTGAATCGTTCCACTGCATCAATGGCTAAATGACAACGATAATTAATTTTAAAATTTAGGAATTCCATTCAATGGTGGAAACCGAGACAATTTGTAATCTGGGTATGAATTACTAGCATTTATTTAAGAATAAATCCATAGGTTTGTATCAATAAAATCAATAATAAAATTTCCATATATTAGTTGAATTGGAATGGTAGTAGCACTAGAAAAATTTGCCTTCCATGTGACATGATCATTAATTAAACTTAAAAATTGATATCGGGAATTCCAATATAGTTTACAATAGATTCTACCTCTAACTATAATATAATCTATTATAAATTCAATGATCAATAAAAATATTGTAAACAATGGCAAAGAATGCGAAGTTGTCCTTCGTTGGCGCTCCTTCTAGCATCCCTCTTTCTAACCATAGAGACTTCACCGATACCTCCCAACCAACCCTAGGGGTACTCTTCTTCCCCCTTATCCCATTGAGTCACAAAGGGGCCATGCGCCCAACCAAATTACTCTAGCTCCTAACTCTCCTCGCAAGGTAGAGAAACCACTCTCTCTCTTAAGATGGGTATCCCAACTCTCACAAGTAAAACCAGTCAAAATTTCTACAGCATAATGTTTCCCATAATCAATCTGCTCCATTCCTCATCTAGGCCATTTGTTTTATAGGAGTTTTCTTAATGACACATTCACTTTCATATTTAATTCACTTTTCAAATAATTAATTAAGAATTATTCCCCCCATCCACTTGTCACCCTCTCCATAAGTTGCACAAGAAAATTCCATAATTTATTTTAATACAAGTCAATTTCCCTCACCCTTCCTAAAATCACTCCTTAATTCATTCCTAGTTGTCTCTTTGTTCCCCTTATTTCCAATTAATAACTGACGCCTTACTACATCTGAGTTGAGTTAAAATATGAATCTTCTCTTAGTTAGACTATTGTTAACTAGACTCTAGATTCATTTCTATGTGTAGCCATTCCTTTAGCTTTATTCCATTCTTACCTTAAATTCCAATTTGGTAATTACTTGCACATATGTGTATTAAATCAATCTTTAGATTTATTTTATTTTCGTGGATTTCTTAAATTGATTTATTTCATCCCCTCATTATTTAATTTATAAATTTAGTTTTTAGTCTTCTTACTAACTTAGACTTAGGCTTAATTAAATTTTAATTGCAAATCCTTAGACTCTTATAGGGATTACAATTAATAAATTCAATCCTTAATTAATTAATTAATTGATTTATTAGGGTTTTCTAGGCCACCTAGATTCATTGACTCAAATTTTATTTACGCGACGTGCCCTTCAAGATGCACTTCGTGCTCTAAGGGTGCCACTCACCTTTGACTCGTTTTGGTATTTGTCCAACCCCTAGAGTCAGCACTCTATTTAGGCGACCTTGTGAGAGACTAAGGGATTATAAGGAATAAGGACCCTACCTTATTGCATGCCCCTTAGAAATATTCATGAGCGATTGTCTCAGTATTCCCTCACGACATCGTGGACCTCTCAAACTAGGTAATCATTAACCTGCAATTTGAGCCACAACGGGAGTTCTAGTAGGATGTGACATATACCCTACCACACATCTCCCTCAATATATGGTATATGTGCATGGCCCCTTTACTCCTTATGTGAGTCAAATTAGAAAACAATTGTTAGCCTGCATCCATCAACAAAACATTATCAATGATCCATAAACAACATCATAATATAATCGATCATATGTCACATATGCATAAATTAAATACTCAAACAAATACAATCCACTCCCTAACTCAATCCGAAGTCCAAGGAGGTCCATTGATTCCATCGACATCCTTAACCTGTCAAGTGTCCTTCACACTCAGGGGAAACTCATCAATAGCATTTGTCAATACATAGATATCAAACAACATAAATCATAATCCATCAACATTATCATAGGAATCCATAAGAAAAATAGATAACCATATACTATAACCATATCACTTGCACGCAAGTGTCCTCAAGAATAATTCAATAACATGTGCTTGTTGTTGGATTACTGAGAGGGGGGATGAATCAATAATAGCGTAATTATAATCCTTTTTCTTCAAATGTTATATCAATGTAGAATTGTTATCCAATAATGAGCAGTAAGAAATAAACAATCACACACACACAGAGTACACCAACGTTTTACGTGGAAACCCAAATCAGGAGAAAACCACAGAATGTTTTTTCTTATATGTCTTGAATAATTACATTCATTGGAAGCACCAACTTCTTTTTTTTTCCAGCTGCAACTGGAAGGAGGCTCCAACCCCCTAGTTTCTCAGGCTACAACCTGAGGGAAGCTAACTCTGAGATTCTCTGTTATAACAGGAAGGAGGCTACAACTAATGTTCTCCAGCTGTGGAGAAGGTGGATACAACCACATCCTTGTATCCACCTTGCCACCACAGTGAGAGTGAGATAGTGGAATACTTTGTCACACACTATCACTATAAGATATATCTGTGTAAACCTATACTAATAAATTTGAACCATGCATCAACCATTCATCCAACAGCACGTACCTCAACCTGTAATTAATCATTACCACCATAAACAAATTGAATCAGCCATTGCCAACTGTGAAATCAGCTGTACCCATGAAGCAAGTCATCAGCCATGCACCAATCACATAATAATCGTAGTATGGAGCTGCTCATCCCAGCTATGACTCATCAATATGTACCAACATCATCAACTATACACCTCGTGTGTTGTGGCACTCATCTTCTTGTCTCTGACCATAATGCATGGCATGGCCTTGCAACCAAAGCCCTCATCGATTTCATCTGTCCAAATGTATTTGTGGCTCTATAATGGACACGGTGTATGCTGATCCGCATTCCACCTTAAACCTTCCTTAACTTTAAAAACAAGGAATACATTTCATCAAACTTTTCTTTGGTCTCACATGCCTGGTTTTGGTTTAGTCAACAACCCAAACGGAAGTGAATCATGGCTTTGGACCTATAGTAGTATGGAATGTCTGGGCTGATGCAAAGGTATTTTATTCAATTTGTTTTGTGTAATTCCTCGAGGTATCACTACTTGGGACCTCTCAGAGAGAAAAATGTTTATAGCCAAGAGTAATCTTTAGCTGGATTCTGAAACTGTTCTGGAGGTAGGCGTTCCCGGCATAAAAGGTGCAGGTGGAATGATCTGCAGAGCTGATGCATGGTGTACTCTGATTGCTCTAGCCAACATATTTGGTATCACTGGATTTGGATCTGTTATGGAGAGTTGGCGGGCATTTTGACCAGGCTTGCAGTTTGACTAGTTTGGGACTAACCTAAACCCTATTTTCCACGGAGTGCTCCCAAAATATGACCCACAAGATGAATTTTTCCCATAGATACTTGGATATGTTTTCCTTGGATAGAAATTTCTTTTTCTGGATCTGATTATATAAAAAAAAAATTTATAAGCCGAAAATGAGTAAGATGACGTAAATAACCTTTAACAAAGCACCATCAAAAATTTATCCTTCCTTGCATTTCAGCCTTCTTTTCTTCAACTTCACTCCAAATTCCAGTTTTAGATATCCTTGTTTACCTCGGAAACATATATATTCAATATTCTCAAGTGTGATTTAAATGCAGAGAGCCTTGCCTCTTATTTATACTCTCCAAGTAGCTTCCTTAAAACTGTCTTCTGGGTCCATATTTTCCTTGTTTGGGTTGGTTCCTTCTAGATTTCTCCATTAAATTTGTTATTTGAAATGATTTATTTTTGTATTCACTTTTGAATTATAGTACAATGAATTTGCTTCTTTATTGTGCCTTTTAGATCTCTTAAAACCGCTGACTGCATTTTGGGCTTTGGGTGACAGGGGTCTTCCAGCCGGTAGGGGCCATAGCTCTCAAGCTAGGTAGGGAGTTATGTGATGTTCCTACAACCACCACTAGAAATGACACTTGTGTAACACTATCCATATAGAATAATTATTATCTAAAATATATCATACTCATACCGTTACCCATCAAACAAACTTAGGTCCATTACCCAAACACAGGGTCTCCAACTTCTCACTTGGCCATAACTCTCTAACCGTGAGAAGTGATGTGACATTCCACATACACTGGAAATGGCATGACAAAGCACTATCCATATAGGATATTTTCCCTAACAAAATCTCTTCACGCATCTCATTATTCCACAATTAAGCATGGGTTCCTCTTACTCCAAAAGCGTCTTCCATTGATTTCACCATAAGGGACCACTTGGAGTTCATCCATATTTACTTCTTATCAACCACTTTGACAAAACAATAATAGAGTCCTTACAACAAAGCAATGTGGATCCATTACCCAAAGCCTTTGTGCTATAGGGGCTCTTTAGAGGTTGACATCAATGACAGCCAACCTTAATCAATAACAATCTCCCCTTGTAGCATTGGTGGCAACCTCACGATGCAATGCCAAATCATATCCTCATGCACTCCCCACAGACCAGCCACCTTTTTCCCTCTGTCCCGGTCACTCCTGCTCCCTCTAGAACCATGCCTCATCCTCTGCATCTGATAATCTCTCCCCCAGTTTGTCATCAAGGCAAAGGTATCTTTCCATCGAACACTCGACATATTGTCCTCTTATGGATTGCTTCTCGTGTACATCTATTGCATGGATAAGCATTCAAAATAATTCATTTTGGAGTAGAAATAAATCAAGTCTTTGTTGAAGATATTCAAAGACTTCCCATGTAAGTGGTTTTGTAGAGATATACGCCACTTGTTCTTTTCTGCCACATACTCAACTATGATGTTACTTTTTGCAGCTTGTTCAGGTATAAGTAACTATGATTGGAATGTGCTTAGTCTTAGAGGGCATCAGGTTTGAATATTGAGGCCACTTGTATTATCACAATATGTTGGATGGGCTCATCATACTCAACTATTATATCACATCAAAGTTTGTTTCATCAAAGGGCAGGTAGTACAACATGTTCTTCTTTTATTATACTCTTCCTCATTATAGATGAGATCTGGAGTGATTGTTTCTTCCAGTAGCCATGATACCAAACACTCACCTAAATTGATGGTTGTAGGTTGGTCATCATTACAGCGCAGCTGATAGCGGGCCAGTAGGTGATGGATCTTTTCATTTTGGATGCCATAATCCAGAGCTCTTTTGTTTCGCTGGATGTCACGGATCCTCTTTCTTTGCTAATGCGTAGCTGATTTCATTTAGTTAACGGAATGGTGCCGCGTCGGCGCGGCATTGCATGCGATTAGGATGTTTGTCGCGTATATGGTGAACGCCCAGTCGGTGACCATATAACCATAGGTTTGTATACTTTGAATCATAATCTTTGCTCGACTTGCAAATTTTGGTTTTGCATGGGGTGATAGCGGTTTGCAATCTTCCATTCGAACCTCTTTAGCATTTCTGCGATATGCTTGGTTTGGAAATAAAAATTTCTTGGTTTCTTTGATTGTATCTAAAGTCCCAGTAGGGATGGTTCTCCAGAGTAGCGACATTTTCAAATTCTGAACGCGTAATGTACGCGGGTGCGAGCGGCACGTCATCATCACTGCAAAAGAAATAATATCCATCAACGCAAGCAATTAATAAAATATTACCTTGACTTACCTTGATGTAGGAGTTGTTGTCTGCACTTCCTTTTGAACCCTACCTTTACACATGCCCATCCGGTCACGGAGTACTATGCTCCTAGAACTGTTTTAGATAATACAAGCCATGCTAATTTACGTAGTGCGTAGTTTCTCGTTAAGTGAGAATCCTTACGGTTGTTCAATGAACTTCTTCTTCAAGTTCCCCATTCGGAAAAGCGGATTTCACATCCATCTGATATACTTTAACATTTTTGGATTATGCATAGGCTAAAAGCAAACATATTGCTTCCATTATGGCAAATGGAGAAAATGTCTCTTCAAATTAGATTACTTCAACCTGCTTATCTTTAGCCGCAATCTAAGCTTTGTTCATTGTAACGCAATCACATCTTCATTCAATATATTCCACGAAAAGCCATTTTACGCCGATCCATTCTTATTCTTTGGTCTTAGGACAGATTCCCAAGTGTCATTTTTCTTCTATTTGATCCAATTATTCAATCAGCCTTATTCCATAATGCATCCTTGTTGGCTTCTTTAAAGCGATTTGGTTCAATTGTAGATAAGAGTGCTAGATTATTATTTTGTTCTGGTGAACATATTTTTTTCTAGTCTCAACTCTTGCATCTTTGTTTCCAATGTCGATCTAAGGATGGATTCTTACGTGCCTAAGTTTTCTAGGTGTCTTTGGAATATTTGTTGAACTTGATATTCCACGCCATACATGCATTATTCTCTTCATCTTCATCTTCCTCTTCTTCTTCAAAAAGTTGTTTCAGTGATTTGTTTTTCTTCTTCCTTTGATTAAGTGCACTTTGTTTCATCAATTGTTATTGATGCTTTCCACAACTTTGTTTTAATATTAGATTATAACACTTGTATTCTTTCCTTGTACTGCTTGAGTAACCAACAAGTATTCATTTGTCCACCACAGATTCAAACTTTCCGATACCGCCATATTTCTCTTTTGATGTAGCATTTGCTTCAAAACTCTGAAGTGCTTCACATTTGTTGGTCTTCTTTCCATAGCTTCATTAGGGAGTTTGTCAGTGTTGTTTGAGCATTACTCTGTTTTGAATGTAGTACATTGTATACTAATAAATCAAAAGTATCTTTCAGTTTGGAATCCATTATCATTATTCGAGCCATTTCTTATGCTTATCCTGTCCTATTTCTTTCTTTCAACAACTCCATTCTATTGGGGTGTCCTAATTGTCGAGTTGCCTTTATTCCATGATTTTTGCAGTGGTCCATAAATTCCTTTAAGGTGGATTCTCATTCATTATTCGATCTTAAGCATTTGATTCTGGAATCCATCTAATTTTCAACCAATTCTCGCCCTTAGATCTTGAAATTTTCAAAAGCTTGGGATTTGTTCTTGAGAAAGCAAAGCTATGATCATTCTTTTATAATCATCAGCTAATAACATAAAGTATCTCTCTCACCTTTAAGCCTTTTATTTGTAGTTGGTCCAACTAGATCGATTATACCTGATTTCCAGTGGTTTTGTTTGTTGAATATTCCTTTGATTTGAACCTGGTCTTTGTTTCTTTCCTTATTGTGATACTTGCATAAAGTGTTGGTTGGTTTCATGATCTAGGAATTTCTCGGCTACTTCTCTTTTCTTGACTTTGACAAGGGTATCAAAGTACATGACCCATTCTTACGTGCCATAGCCAACTTTCATCTTCCTTTCCTAGACAACACTTTTCATTTCAATTTAAGCTTAACACATATATATTTGGCGAGTTCTTGCAGGTACATGGCGACCAGATTTCCTGAACCATGGTTTCTTATCTCGCTTTTTGTGGATAGAGAGAGTGGCTTTATGACCTTGGCTCGCATTTGACTCACACTTAAAATGTTATGTTTCATCTTCTGCTAATTTGAGACGTTTTGCGCCTTTTCGTTCTTGTTTGAAGATTGAGGTATTTGCCTTTTCCAATGATTTTTGAATTGAATCATCATTTCAAAGTGATCCATCTCCTTTCCTTCATTAATGTGAAACTTGTCTCTATCTTACCTGTCATGTGTTTTGAGCAACTTACTTTGTCAACATACCAGCCATGTTTCTTTTGTTTGGCTTGTAGGTGTGTGCGTTTCTTCATTTGCTATACTTTGAAAGTCTTGCTTTCTTATCCATGTGTCATTTTGGGGTTCTTGTTTGTGACTCTTGTTGTTCTGTTGAGGAGGAATTTGTCATTTTCTAATTTTTGGCCATGTGTCCAAATTTTTACATTTGTAACATTCCCACTTCAGTGCTCAAGGATTCAAACACAATTTGTAACTTCTTAAATTGTGTTTCACTGGGTCTTCTTGGAATAACCCCTTTGTGTATGGCTCTCAAAGTAATTATTGTTCTTATTGTTAGCTCCGCAATTTACAAATTTATGTCCAAGAAATTACAAGCTTATAACAAACCAAAAAAATATAGTTTGATACACAGTGGTTGAAGATCTTATGAAGGAGGTGCTCTTATGAATCGTCTTCTTCTTGAGGCTGTCTATCCCGTGTTGATTTTGAAATCTGAATCTTCGTTGGAGGTGTCTGTAATCTTCCTTGTATATCTTTTATCCTCTTTGATTGTTTGCATAGCTTTTTTGGATTTGTTCTTATTCTATTGTTTTGGAGCTTGATCCTTTAAATACGATTGTATCCAAGTCCGGACTTGTCAAGATAAGATTACAGGCCCCATTGATAATGTCATCGAGAACTTTTAGTGCTAATACGCATATTTTCTCTTTTGAATATCCTTTTTAGTGTAATCTATGCTTCCGGGTTTCCAATGATCTTGTCCTTTCCTTCTAGCTGTTCTTTGGAGTGCTTCTTGAATTCTTTTATCTTTTCTTTGAACCTTCAATTTGTGATCATTGTTCTAGTTCTTAGGTGTGTTTTTTCTTATCTAGTTCTACTTGTAGTTTCTTGCTTTTCTTCTTTTTCTCTTGATAACTTCAATGGCGCTCATTAATTGTTCACGAGAAGTCAACTCCTGCCTCTTCAATTTCTTCTTCATATGCTTCTTCCTTATTATTCTTCTTTAGTCTTCTTTATTAGAGTCTTCTCCTACCATGAATATAACTCTCCACTGTTTCCACTTGTCCGACTTCATCTTCCTTCGGTGATGGGATATGCTGGTGCAAAAGTTTTTCTTGAAAACTTTCTTTGTAGTTCTTTACCTTTATATGTTTATGCACTTTTGAGTAACCTTCATCCATTTCTCTTTTCTTATAGGGACATTTGTTAGCAAAATGGTAAATACCATCACAATTAAAATATAAATTAAAAGCTTACCTCTACCTACCATTGGTTCCCTTGGTAAGTCTTTTTGTGAAGTAGCCCACTTCTTCATCATCTTCGAGATGTATCATTATTCTTTGCTATATTCTTCTTGATTCATTTTCTTTGCTTTGATATCTTGGATGCTTGAAGGCTACTTCTTTACATCTGGATTTTTCTTGTTGATTTTCATCTCATATGTTGTAGAAGATTCCATGCAGTTCATCCATGCTTATTGAGTTTAGAACTAATCTTTATTCTAGTGATGATATCTTAGGGGTTGAATCTCATAGGAAAAGAAATCTTGAGTACCTTTTGAAAATTCACAGTTCTTCAATTTCTTTCTGTCCCTAGAAGTTGCATTCATTTGTTCATCGACTTCGTAAGAAGTAGGCTGTATCTTCATCTTCCCTTCATTTTTTAGATATTTCGTACGACCTTTGTAAGTTTGAAGCTTTGCTACTGACTTTTAGTATCTCCTTCGCAAATATTTTGAAGCTTGTCCCAAATCTATTTATGATTTACAATGTGCAACTTTGGTGGGTACCATTATCCACTTGAGACCATTCAAAAGTGCATTTTGTAACTTTAAAATTATTCTCACCAGGTTTCACTACTTTGTCATTTGTTGGTGGAACTCACGGTGTTGTATCCATTGGTGGTTTAAGAGCTTGGAAATCCACATTGCTGTTATATGCCTTCATCATGCTCCAAAAGCATACTTACGTCCATCCAGACTCTGGTATTTCCATTTTTTATACGAGGTTGGTGCTCTTCGCCGATCCTGCCTTTCGATTGGTTCGACGGTTTACGAGAGGACAGCTATAGAGTACCAGTTGTTGGATTGAGGGGGTGAGTCGGTAATAAGCGTAGTGCAATCCTTTTTCTTCAAATATATCAATGTAGAATTATTATCCAATAATGAAGCAGGTAAAATAAACAATCACGCATACGGTACGAGGTGTTTCATTGGAAACCCAAATCGGGAAACCACGAGGAATGTTTTCTTATATGTCTTGAATAATTACCATTCATTTGGAAGCACCAACTTCCTTTGTTTCTGGCTGCTTGGAAGGAGGCTCCAACCCCTAGTTTCTCGGGCTACAACTTGAGAGAAGCTTCAACTCCCCAAATCTATGGCTGCAACTACATGGGAGGCTGCAACCCCCAATGTTCTCCAGCTGACGGACAACCCAGTGGCTACAACCACATCGCCCGTCCTGCCACCCTGGAAGAGTAGAAGTAGAATGATGGAACCAATCACACTATCCTTTGTGAGATATACCACTGTAAAACCTATACCAATAAATCTGAACCATGCATCAACCATGCATCAACAATGTGCCAAAATATGGTGGATACATTTCATTACTTGCACCAAGCAAGTTATCAACCATGCGCAGCCTGTAATCAACCTGTACCATAAACAAGTGCATCAACCATACATGAGCACCTTAATAATCATGTGTCAGCTACTCATCAAATATGACTCTTCCAATATGTACCAACATCATCAACTATACCTCATGTATGTAAGCCAACTCATCAACTACTTGTCCTGATCATGCCTCAACATGTACCTAGCCAAAATCCCTCATCAATTTCATCATCCAAATTTGATTTGTAGCTTTATAATATAACACAGTTGTATGAGTCCGCATTCACGCAAACCTTATTTAATACAAAAACAAAGACTAGCATTTTCATCAAACTTTTTCTTTAGTCTACATGCCTAGTTTTGGATTAGTTAACAACCACAACGATATCGTAACTTTGATCCTGTAATGTATAAAGATCTAAAATTGATAAAAATTTCTTGATTAGTGTTTGGTTCAATTCCTCCAAGTGTCACTACTTGGAACCTCTCGAAGAAAATGAGTTATAGCAAAATAGCATACCTTATTTGAATTTTGGCTTATTCTAGAGGCGACATTGTAGAGCATACCCAGCACCAAATATTTGATGAAATGATATAAATATTACCGACATACTACAAATTGTACCCTAACCAACATTTGGTCTCGAGATTTGGATGCGGTATGGAAAAAGTTCTTAAGCGTTTTACAAAACACACGATTTTGTGGTTTCAAGGCGGCCACAAACCCTATTTTCCACAGTGTAACTCCCAAATACAATGGCAGCATAAGATGAATTGTTTTCCATAGATAATTGGATGTTTTCTCCTTGTATATCACTTTCCATGATCTGAATCATTATGGCATAAAAAAATATATAGCGAAAATGGTGGAATGACACATGTAAATAACATACCTTAAACACCATCAAAAGAATTTATCCTTCCTTGCATTTTATCCTTATTTTCTTCACCTTACCTCGAATTGGTTTTATATATCCTTGGTTACCTTGGACACATAGATATTCAATATTCTCAAGTTTAATCAAATGAAAGATCCTTGCCTCTTATTTATATTCTCCAAATTGCTTCATAAAAACATCTTCTAGGTCCTTGGCACTTTCCTTATTTATGGTTGGGTCCCTTCTAATTTCTCCATTAAATTTATTGTTAGAATAATTTATTTTGTATTCACTTTGAATTATAATACACTCATCACTTCACTTTATTATTTACCTTTTAAAATCTCTTAAACCACTTTGACTACTTGCTGACCTTTTGGGAAGAGCTAGATGACATATGAGGGTCCCTCCAACTTAGTAAGGCCACAACTCTCAAGCAGAGTGAGGGAGTTATCAGTTCTATATACCACCAAAATGGAATGGCTTATGTGCTATCCATATAGAATGGTATTATCTGAAAATATGTCATAACTCAGACCATTACCCATCGAACAAGCGTGGGTCCGTTACTTGCACTGACACGGGGTCTCCAGCTTCTCATGTGCAGCTCTCTGGCGGTGGGGGAGACATGGTTCACGCTGCCGGAAGTAGAATATTGAAGCACTTTCTCGATCTGGGATGTTTCCACAGAAAATCAGATTTCCTTCATCTCATTTGTTCACAGTGTCATGGGTTCTCTTGCTCCAGGGTCTTCAGGTAGGGGAACACCGCCATGGGGTTTGTAGGAGGAGAATCGTGGTGGGATGGATCCAGACCTGTCGGTGTGGTAGTTTACAGCCCTTTGGTAACAGACGGTAGACTGCACCTTGGGTTGATTCGGCAGTTGGTGAGAGGGGAAGGAAGAAGATTGAAGATTACAAGAAGTCGTTCTCGGGACCACCCACCTTGGGTGTTATCCTTCCGTAGCTTCCTGGATGGAAAAAATGGTCTGGGGGGTGAAAATTATAGACAATGGGATCAAAATGAGCTCGATTTTTAGGACAGTGAACTAAATGAAGTGGACAACGATCTATTCACTCGCTTAAAGCGTTGGAAACTCCCCAAAAATGGGTCGCCTTTGAGATGGCGGTATCACGGGTAAATAACCAGCCAAGATGTTTTAAGTAAGGGTATGAAAAAAGGGTGAAAAGGGGGTTTAAAATCTACATCCAATTACTTTTAAATGGCTATAAATTGCAGACAACAAGCTATTCAAAGCTTTCAAAACAAGGAAACAAACCCAAAATGGCTCAAAACCCCCAGGGGTGACCCGGGAAGTGATCCAGAAAAATTGTTAAAGCAAAAAAGGGATGTAAAAGTGGATGAACAACTTTGCTTAACATTCTGACTATGATATAGGGAAAGTATTCACAACTTCATTTTTTGGTTCGTGAGTGAAAAGGTGGGTTGACGAAAGGTTGACTTTAAATTATTTTATTGATCAATTTTGTTTTTTAATCACATACCTTAGCCCTGCTTGTTTGAAGGTTATCAATCGGGAAAACACATCGAACTATACCAACCAGGTATAAGAAAAGTGGATTCCTAGTAGTCCCACGATTGGTTAGGTTGAAAAGAAATTACTATCTGATTCGAGAAGAGAAGTAGGGATTAACCACTTCTCATCACTAGTGCTTCGGGCTCTTAAAGCCGCTTAGATGGAAGAATGATACCTTCAAAAAGGAAGAGGACTAGGACCCCCCTAAAGAGGATTTTTGATGAGCTTACCCAAGAAGAGTAGTATTCCAAGTGAGCTAAGCTAATCAACTCCTTAGTAGTGTGATGCTTGAGGAAATAACACTTGACTTATATTAACTTCTGGAACAACAGGGGTTCATGTAGAGGATTCCCTGGCTTTGACTCTTAATGTTATATGAAATTGAAATTACATAAAATGAAATACCACGCCATCCACGTGGCGAGGTCACTCCTTGCTTTCACAAGTGTGCCTCCTTGTTACTGAAATTGAAATCTATCATGAAACTATATACAACAAAACAAAGTAAATAGATGGGTGCCTGGTTACTGAAATTGAAATCTATCTTGAAACTATATACATAAAACAAGTAAATAGATAGGTGACATATATGTCACGGCTAGATAATATGTGTATGTAAATATCTAAATAATATAAGTTTTTTGTTTTCTGTGTATGGGGCAGACCCCTGAATTGTTTTCAAGTCTTTTTTTGCGGCGTTTTACATATATTTAGCTTGCTGATTATGCATGGCCCCTTTTTGGGGCAGCCACCTGTAGATTAGTGAGTGAAAAAAGATACAATGAAAATGTAGCAAGATTAGATGATTACAACATAACAATTAAACCATTCGACCCAAAGGAATGGGTTGAGACTCTTTGTGATTGGATAAGATGCCATATGCATGAAAGCCTCGACCAACTCCTTGTATGGGGATTGGAAATTTAGTGTTTGAAATATAAAAGGTGTGATTGTTATCTACACAAGTATTAACCAGATTTTTAACATGAATTCACAAGTGAACCATTCAAACTACTTACACAAATCGAACATATAAACATTGATATGTATATCAGAAATTTTTGGAGTGAGTCCAAGTAATAATTAAAGTATGTATGAGAGTGATTGGGTAAGATTTACCGATCGAAATGTGTGTTTTTTTTTGCTGCCCTGCTGGCCCCTTTCCCTCAAACAGGTCTCTAGGTGGTCCCCAACCACTTAAGAGAGGCAGAATGGGTGACCGGTTGTATCCTTGCAGGCAAACAATGAAATTTTAGTATTTATGTATGGAAAAACTGAAATAAACATAACAGAAATTTACACATAAGAAATATATAACAACCAACTAAGATGGTTGTCCTGTGGGGGGAAATTGACCAAAATGATCCATTTTCCTGTTTGGGACAACAAGGTTAATGGTAAGAAAACATAACAGAAACATACATGAATGAAAAGATAAAGCAAACAAGTATGGACAGCCAGCTATGAGGTCTATTTAAGGGTTCTCCTAAGGGGCCCTAGGACTCCCAGCCACTAGCTAAGGCTGAAAACAATTGAATACTTCAGAAAATCTGCAATAAACACATTAAACAAATTAAACCAAGTTTTTAGAAAATGAAAGTGAGCAAGTTAAACCCAAGGAAGTAACAACAAACACCTAGCTAACCAATCCCTCCTGGAGATAGCCAACATATCAAGAATTTACCCCTACCCCTCAACCCTTAACCAACAAATGACACATCCAACAACAAAAATTCAACAAGTACACACACACAAAAAGTCTTATAAATTTCAGCAGAGCTTTGTTACTATATTCATCCTCTTTTTTTACAATGTCAACCCTCTTATTTATAAAGGAGAGGTGAAGGCTTAGGGTTAGGTCACAAGACACTTGTCACTTTTGGAAAAGTCACAAGTGGACCAACCCTAAAGTATTTTTGTCTTTTTTACAGAAAGTAACCTTATCTAAAAAAGGGAACCTTATCCAAAAAGGGGATCAAATCAGATTTGACTTGACCATTCAATTACATAATAATTACATGCCAAAAGTAAATCGTACGAGAGTTTATATTACAAAAATTCATTTTTTATAAAATGACAAAGCTTGATATGCCACATCATCATTTGCCTTGGGATTGTGCCATCCCAAATGCTCTTTGACTGCTGCCATGTTTTGCAGCTGTAGGTGATGTGTTTTAGGACAATATCCGACCATCCATGGATACCAGATTCACCGGAATGAAGTCCCAAGGTGTGGGGAATTGTTGAGTTGCTTTGGAGGGCAAGGGGACTTCGGGCTTTGGTCATTGTAAGTAAGGAAATGCCCACTTTTCAGGCACTTTTCAGACCTGATTATGCCCCCCCTTTGCTTCCTATAAGTTTCCACATGACCCGGACCGAACCAAACAAAAAGGGCGCGGGGGTTATGGTTGTTAGCCCTCGGTCCTATTCACGCGCCGAAGACCAGGAGCCAGCCCAGACAGGAGGGGGCTAGCGCATAACGAATGGAGCGCCTGGCCACATGGTCGTCCACCATATGAACAAGGGTGCACAAGTTTGGGGGCTGCACCCTATTATTAAACAAAAGTGGGTTTTTGGTTATATAGTTCTGATTTTTATTTGATATTATGCCTGTATTAATGGATTTTCTCCATTTTTGGGAGATATTGGGCATTTTTGGAGCCCAAATTTTGGGAGGAAGTTGGGGATGGATAACCAACTTCAGATCTATAAAAACCAGGCCTGTTTGAGGCCATGGGGGACAATCAGAGAAGAGTTATGCTGAAGGGAAGCCAAGCCAAAGCCGTTTTTATGCAGGGAAGCTATTGAGGAGCAGACGCTTGCGGGCCATTCCTGGGAGCTCCGGACATCCATTTTGCATGACGTTTTCTTTGTTGGGTTCTAGAGATTTGGAAGAACATGACCAGATCAGTATTGTATCCAATTGGAATTGCTGCGATGTACTTTTGAGATTTTGAACAGAAATAAAGAAGCCTCCCCCACAGAGACAAAGGCCCAGAGACATAGGCAACGTTGTGCCGAACTCCGTTATCAATTCTCGTGTTATGGTTTGATGTTTATTACTTCATTTCAGATCTACATCTGTGTATATGGCTGTCATAATTCCTCTCTTTTCCTCATTCTTTCATTAATATTCTCAATTGGATAATTAATGCATGCAAAATTAAAACTCAACCATAGTCATTAAAAGATCCTACGGATCAAGTGGTATCAGAGCTAGTTGACGTTTGGATTTGAGTTTTGC
>SNQJ01S0060422.1:2310-21974 GCA_010110895.2 Picea sitchensis
GAGAAGAAGGGTGGCGCATCTCTTGAGGAGGACTTTTCTGTATTGGTTTGAGTTATCTCTTGAACATTGTATAAGCTATTTATGATAAGGAAGTTTTTGCTGGGTTTTCTTCCCCTAGACGGTTTCCCAGGATAAATGATGTGTCTCTTGTGGATGTGTATTTCTCAGTGATCTTGTTCTTATTATGCTCTTATCTTATGAAATGCAAAGAACTATAATAATGGCATAAACATTAACAGTTACATCTATGGATAAATTAAAGTAAGTGTTCCTCAAAAGATGGAGTGTCAAGGAAGACCCTAACATGCTACTAACAAGGCTCAACAACATCACAAAGGCTCAGAATGAAACTGTTAGGGAATTTCATGATAAATTTGAAAGGTTGATACAATAGATCCCAGCAAGCCATCACCCTTCAAACAACATTCTTCTCTTCCTTTACACCAAAGCCTTTACAGGACAAATGAGTTTCCTTATCAGAGACAAAGCTCCTAAAACAATCCAAGAAGCCCACGAGATGGCTATGAAAATTGAAAATAACATATCATCATCCAAAGTAGAACCTTTCTCTGCCCCAAGAGTCAAGATGGATGTTAAACCCAAAGTAGTCCACAATGTTGAGTCTACTTCAAATATTGGTGCTAGCTTGGCAAAGCTACAATTGACTGTAGATGGCATGGTAAAAACCCAAGAATTAATGATGAATAGAATTGTCAATCTAAAAAGAGCCCAACAACAAGCTCCTAGACCTCCTTATTGTGGATGAATGCAGCTATGGGAGACATCCTCCAACTTACAAACCTGTAAGATGTGGAACATAGCAACTATGTGAAGCCTTTCTCTTAGCTTACAAACTTGAGAGAAAGCCCCTATGAAGGGTTCGTGGTTCCTGCCTGGAACAGAGTCAGGAACGTAGAGATGACCTCCTCCATAAAAGGAGTGAGAAGAACTCTAGATGATTATCCGGGTGAAAAGCGATATGTTGAGTTAGGACATGCATGTGGCTGAGCACAAGGTGAACGTGGAAAATCCCAAAAGTGTTGGGCAAATCATCATGTGAACAAAAATAAAGATGATGTGATGGCCTCCTCTGAGCAGCAAAGTTGACGAGAAGACTCCAGATGATTCTCATCTTGGTGGCAGTGGGAAAGGAAATCTGTAGAATGGACGTGCCTGTGGACGAGCACAGGTGAACGTGTGAAGACCTGGTTCATTTGTGTAATGCAGTGAATCAGAGCTATGGCATCCCTATGGATGTGCCCCTAGTGGATGAGCACTAGTGGGTGTATCAGATCCTTTGTTATATATATTGTTCAAGAGTCAGACCTACCTGTAACCCTAGTTGTTATGTAAGGGGTACAGGTCGGCCCTATGTTAATGTGATTAATATAAATAAGATAATTAATAAAGTGAATATTAATTATGATAATAAATATAATAATAAATATATTTAACTTAGAGAGGTCGACCCTGTTGTGCCAATAGACGCCTTTGTTAATTGGTCAAAGTCTAATATAACTAGGAGATGTTGTAGAATCATATCCTTCTCATATGTTTTGGAAATTTCACCAAGTACTTCTCTTTGGCAAAGGTGCGCACCTCACTTGGGCGCTAATGTTCTAGGGCTTAAGCACCCTCTTGTGTGCTAAGTCATTCTTAGTGGTGAAAGGTCTTTCTCTTCAAGGATATAGCAAAGGATTTGGCTGGGGTTTTCTCCCTTGTTTGAGAAGGGTTTCCGAGGATATATCTTGTGTTCTTGTGCATGGTGTTTCTTCTTGTGATCTTGGTTGTTGCAACATTCTTGTTTATGGTTAAGACATGATGAAATTAAATGAACTACATGCTTAACCTAGCTTATGAAAAATCAACATGGTATCAGAGCATAGGTCTTGAAAGAACCCATTGCACAAGCTTCTTTCACAAGAAAAAGGAAAAACGACACTGTTGTCATACAAGAAAATTAGGGCTTTTTATTGAAGAAGATTTCTAGCCTCAAAACCATCTAGAAAAGTGTGCCCTAACTCAAGGAACTCTTTGGCACCTTCGGCGCACCTTTTCAGTGGGTAGATCTCCCGGAAAGTGAAACCCTAGTTTTCACCAGTACCAGAATTACCAGAAAACCAGAAGTACCAGAAAACCAGAAGCACCAATCCAGAAATCCACTTGTCAAGTTTGAGGGGGCAAATTTTGGATTTTCAGAAATCTGACTGTACCAGCATACTCGCCTCAGCTCAACGCATCTACCCACTGGATCAGAATTTAAAATTTTGAAGTTTGAAAAATTAGGGTTTCCTCATAAAACCCTAAGTTGTAGTATCAGTTGAAGTATCAATTGTAGTACCAGTTGCAGTCAGCCTTGAAATTCTTAAGAGTTGGTAATTATTACCGTTGCTACCAGATGGTGCCACTACCTGCAAATGTTATCAGAGGTATGTACTCACATATGTTTAAATTGTTAAAGCTTTAAAGGGTATTTGCAGGAGAAGGGATCTCTTACCATAGATCCAGAAGGATCTCAAGATCCAACACATTCAGAAGAATATTGCAACCCAGGTTTCATTATTTTGATATGCATCTATTTGTTATGACATTATTTTGATCTAGGTTGCACGTTGAAGCTATGACCACCATACTAACCTTTGGTCAAAATTAAAGTCAAGGTATTAGATGGATTAAAGTTGAGATCATAGAGTTTATTCTCTAACCCAACCTTCTGTCAAGATAGCATATTGTCCTAGTACAAAAGACAGGTTGAAGAAAGCACTTGTCATCTTGAGTGAAGGAGACTTGGAAGAAAAGCAATACACACTCATTCTTGAGGACAAGACTCCAGGTTCCAGGTTTGATTAATTAAGCTGATAAGATTCAAAATTACACATGACAAAGTTGATTACTACCCCTTACAAGTAAACACTATAGTTAACGTAGCAATCTTTGTAAAGTATTATACTTGGTAGCATGTGAGCATATTGAGATAAATGCTTAATGTAACAAATACAACTAACATCTCCTCTAGGAGAAACTTCTTGTGTTGATCCCAGGTTACCATGGAGGAATGTTTGATCACAACACTAGAAGAATGTTGACCTCATTTCGTATTGTATTTCTTACTTTTGATCTTTGCTTCAAACAAGTCACAAGTGATAGCTCTAAAGGAGCTACTGTAATGATTATTCGTGTTTTTGTTTTATCTACTATTATCAAAAGAGTATTATTCTTGCGTGTTGTCTTGTTGACCTTGTTCAAGTCACAGGTGATAACCTTGAGGAAGCCATAGTGAAGGTTGCAGAAGGCAACATATTAGATGAGATATGAAGCAGAGTATGTACATGACCATATACATTCATGTACCCAAAGAGAAGAAGTCCAAGCTAGATCCTTTAGGAAGAAAGGATACAATGAATCTTCAAAGACATCTCTCGTAAGAGACAGATTGAGACAAGCAGAGACATTGTCCTTAAAGAAGAGATAGTTTTTTTAAAGAACCAGAGAATCTCAGATGGAGATTGACAGTGAGACAATACCTTCTCCCCCTTCAGCAATTCAGAGGGAGACAGACATTACTCTAGGTTATCCAGGATCTCCAGTTGATATGTTCAAAGATATTGCAGTAAGGCATAAAATGTCTACCTAGACTCACTCTGCAAGAGGCAGAGAAACATACAAGCCTCTCAAGACACATTCCAAGAAAAGCAAAAGAGATTTTCGACTTATCCTTCAGTCATGAGCCACTTCATTAATGTTGAGACTCCTTGTCTTAGAGAAGCAACAAGAGAACTGGTATGGCAAGATGCCATAACAGAAGAAAACCAATATATCTTAAAGAATGATGCATAAGATATTATTCACAGACCAAAAAGGGAAGTATGTGGTAACTTCCCAGTGGATTTATAAGATCAAGCATGCAGCTGATGGAAGTATCAAGAAATACAAACAAGATCCATAGACAGAGGTTTCTCGTAAACAGAGGGAGTTGTCTATGATGACACTTGACCCAGTGAACCGATACACTTCCATCCGTACTACCATTCATGAGTTGGAAACTATATCAGATAGATAGATTCTTGATGAGTTTGGATTTCAACAAGAGTGTCGTTGATCCAAACCTATACAGTGTTGGAGACGAGACTGATCCACAGTTGATTGGATCACTAATGTATCTGGTTAACACCAGACTGAATTCATACCATGCAATGAATGTGCCTAGTCATTTCATGAGTCAACCAAGACAGACTCACTAGACAACAACAAAACATGTATTGAGATATATATAAGGCACAGTGGGATATGGCTTGAGATATGCCTCCAGTGTGAAACTGAGTTTCCAGGATATACCGATTCAGATTGAACAGAAAGTACAGTGGACCGAAAGAACACATCCAGTTGATGTTCTACGGTCTACCGCAAAGTTTGGCATGGTTTCCTGATGCAGCAGAAAACGAAACTCTGTGGCCTTGAGTACCACAGAGGCAGAGTATATAAGCATCAAGATTCAAGTGTATGAAGCAATGTGGCTTCACAAGCTTCTAACAAATTTACTTGCCATGAGATGGATCCCATGATGATGACCAAAAGCCGTGAGTAAAAGCTCCTTGAGAACCGAGTGTTTCCTGATGGATCGAAATACAATGAGATGAAACATCCTTATTTCAGAGATAAGATGCAGAGGAAAATCGCACTCATGTAGTACCTTCCTACACATGAGCAGATTGCAGCGGTGCGGAATAACTTCACCAAATTAACTTCGTGAGAATGGCTCCCTAGTTGAGAGGGAGTGTCGATAGCTCCGACCAAGAAAGACAAAATTTAAAATTCATCCATGTGAGACTTAGCATGATGAATAATGCCTCCATATCTGAGAGGGAGTGTTGATGAATACAACTATGGGAGACATCCTCCGACTTACAAACCTGTGAGGTGTGATTATGCTTGACTTCTCGAGAGCCTTTCTCGACACAAACCCACAAGAGAAATCCCTTATGAAGGGTTTGTGGTTCCTGCTTGGGACAGATTCAGGAACGTAGACATGACCTCATCCATGGCGTGAGTGAGAAGAACTCCAGAAATTATCCAATGTAAGAGCGATCTATTGAGTTAGGGCGTGCTTGTGGTACGACCTGAGGTGAATGGGAAATCCAGAAAGTGTTGGGCACATCATCATGTGAGCGGTAATAAAGATGATATATTAGCCTCCTCAAAGAAACAAAGTTGACGAGAAAACATATCTGTAGAGTGGGCGTGCATGTGAACGAGCATAGGTGAACATGATCATAGTGGCTAAGCACTAGTAAATAAGTGGTTCTTCTATGTAAAGCAATGAGAAAAAGATATGGAAATACCTATGGAAGTGCCCCTAGTGGATGAGCACTAATGGGTGTATCAAATTCTTTGCTATATATATTGTTCAAAATTGAGACCTACTTATAACCCTAGTTGTTATGAAAAGTGTTCAGGTCAGCCCTATGTTAATGTGATTAATATAAAATAAGATAATTAATAAAGAGTGAATGATGAGTATGATAATAAATATAATAATAAATATATTTGACTTAGAGAGAAATTGGAAGCTACATTTGCCAATAGGCATGTATTAATTGGTCAAAGTCTAATATAAGTAGGAGATGATTCTCCATTGTGGAATAATATCCTTCTCATATGTTTGGAAATTTCACCAGAATTACTTCTCTTTGGCAAGGTGCATCTCTCTTGGGCGCTAGTGTTCTGGGGCTTAAGCACCCCTCTTATTGTGCTAGAAGTCATTCTTGGTGGTGAAAGGTCTTTCTCTTGAAAGAATATGTAAAGGATTTGTTGGGTTTTTCTCCTTGTTTGAGAAGGGTTTCCCAAGTTATATCTTGTGTTCTTGTGCATAGAAAGTGTTTCTTCTTACATGATCTTGGTTCTTTACCTTATTCTTGTTTATGGTTTATGACATGATGAAATTAAATATAGACTACATGCTTAACCTAGCTTATGAAAAATCAACACTTATAGGGGAGACGTTCAAAGGGTGTTCAAGGTTTCAAGACTAAGAACAATCAAGAGGTCCCTAATATTTTAGCACCCACAAACGTGGTTGAGGAGAACCTGTGGTGCTTGCAATGCAAGGAGTCACATTGGGAGCATGAATTCCCTCTAAATAATGGTGAACATGATCAAGAGTAAATATTATCAACCAGCATACCATTGAGGGGCCCTGAATGTTGCTTGCTTAACATCACACTTGAAAGAACATGAAGGAATAAGGGGCGACCCAGGAGAGCTAGGATAGAGATAATCAATAACCTTGATCAAGAATCAAGAGAAAATTTGAAAAAACAAGAAATCCAAGTACATGCAAACAAACAAATGAACCAACCTCCCTCTACTGAACCTACAACTTCACAACCAAAACCTCCACCTATGAGCATACTCCTTCCTAAAACTTCTTCTAAGACTGACAAGATTGACTTGAAATTTGATTTGGAAGGTGCATTATCCAAAATTCATGCAACCATCCCATTGAAGGAAATTATCAAATTTCCATCCATGAAAAAAAGGTTTGAAAAGTTTTTCAGCGTGTTGGATGAACCAATGAACCCTCCTATTATGTTACAAGCGGAGACCATTTTAGGGTTCAATATGATGGACATCCACCCTTCTTTATGTCGTTATTGGTAAATAACAAATGACTTACTTTCTATTGTATGCTTGACTTGGGAGCAGTGCCAACATGATGTCTTTGAAAGTCATGGAAGACTAGGCCCACAAAGGCTACGACCTTACATGAATGTATGCGGTTTTGAATCGAGGGCCATACACCACTCATGGGGTAGTTGAGAACGTTAAAGTGCGCCTTAATTAGAAAATATCCTGAGAGAGTCATCCATATGGATATTGTGTTGGTAGATGTCCCTAATGTATGGGGAATTCTCTTGTCTAGGGAGTTCGCGACAATTTTGGGTGGTAAATTAGAGATGGATTTAACTTATGTCAATGTGCCTATGAAAAATGGGACAATTGAAAGCCTTCCAAATGTGCCAATGGCCAAGGTCCATATACAAGAAATTAACAATGATACTAACATCAGTGAAACGCATGAGCCAATTAAGGAAAACCTTCATGTATTTTCTCGAGAGGATTTGCCTTTCTCTTGGAGGAAGATTTTGATGAAGTCTGATAGCCAAAGAAGAAGAGTATCAACAACTCTTAGATAAATATAAGGACAAAGAAGTTGGATATGTCAAGTTACTGAAGAAAGGAGATGATGACAAATTGATTAAACCAAGTCAACAAAGAGACTTACAGTTGAATACCACCCTCCTCCCTCGAGACAATACACTAGGGTTATACAGGGAACAACAAAGTTTGAAACAAAAGAATATCAAGAGGGAGATACGGTATGGATGTGGGACACCAAGAAGGTCCGAGCCAACAATGTTAAAAGGGAATGCACAATTTTGGCTTGGACCTTTAAGTCGGGGAATGAAGTCGATCCAACAATGCCTGCATATTTGTCCTACGTTGGAAGGAAAGCGATCCATTACAGGTTAGTGGGAAGCCTCCTCAAAACCCATCATGGAAGTAGAGACTTGACTTCACAGATAAGTACAAGTAAGTTAGATAGGTGACATTTTGCATCCATTGTATATACCATCGCATATCCTTAATAGTATAGTTGTAGTTTTCATTTTTCATATTGTCTTGTTCTTTTGTATATATGCATGCTCATGATCATATACTATATTAGAGATGCTCTTTATTTGTTTATTATATCATTTATGAACAAGGGGTGATATCAACGCCCTAAGGATTACTAATACCTTTGTTGAGATTTAGCAGGCACAAGTCATACTAGAGATGTTGAGATTCTCATGCACTCTACGGTGAACACATGTCCCGAGTTGGAGCCGGATGTTATCCCTAGGATGGCAACTAAGGAGATCACATGCTCGAGGGCCACAGGGTCTAGACGTAGATACTTGAGGAGGCTGGGCGACTTGAGCATGGCCTGAGAGGGGCCCTCTTTTCTTTAGTGCGATTTACATTTATCAGCATATGATAGTATCCATCCCTGACCTTGTCCTGAAACCATGATGCTCTTGCTCCATGAGGTAATGATTCGGGGTATCATGGTATGTCCTTTCCCCGTTGTTGAAAGCACTTGGATATGTTGCATTGAATTCTTCTTCATTTCATGATGTTTGCTTGGAAATTATGCTCTTTTCCTTGTTCATACATGGAAGGGTGACATATGGTGCCACAGTAAGTTGATCTCCCACTAGGATGGGTTGCCATTGGGTGGATCACGTGAAGGTCATCATTTGTTCCCTCCATACTTACCACTCCATCTTTAATCCTCTCATCTCCCCACCCACCTTTGTTTGGGCATTGGGATAAGCCACGCTAGGAAGGGTTCTATGACTTGTGGGAAGAAAGGGACTAAAGGCCCAGGAGGGAAAAGTAGGCAAAATTAGGCAATTTTTGAAACCGAGATGCTTAGCCGAGGTATCCCACGAGAAGCGGTGAAAATATTCTTGGTAATAAAATGGGACCCATGAGATAACATGAACACTCAAGGTATTAGTTGATGGATGGGAGGTCTCATCCACTGGCCAGAGCCTAATATGACCATGGACATGTAGCCCGGTATGACATTATCCACCTATCGGTCCGCAGGGCGAGGTGAGTGGCTCTTGGTGGCATAGCCAGAGAAGGGGGTCTCATCACGAACCAAAATTCTCATTTAGGTGAAATGCTTGTGGGTAATCTTGTCACCTCTAGTCACCAAGCCATGGCGGTGGCCATCAACTCTTTCCTTACAGCACAAAAGCAAAGATCAAATTAAAGAAAGCTAAGAATAAATGGCAATGAATGGGATAAGAAACAATTGCATCCATGACAAGATTTTGGCTTCTAAGCCCTCCACAAATGCACCCAAAGCTAAGACTCTACATTTCCCTGGTATCACATGCACCCCATGCCCAAATATTTACCCCATGCCACCTCAGACACTTACATGAACTTGGACCCAGGACTCCACGGGAAACACTTAAGACTTAAGGAGTTAGCCCAATAGGACACCGAGACCCTCACCAAACATAACTTGTCAGTGCATAACATCTTTGAGTACTATGTTTGGGGTTAAGGAGGGATTTTAGTGATGCACATGTTAAATTGATTTAATGTGTGGATGTGATTTACATGCTATGATCCTTGTGACTTATGAACTCCACAGGTACTTGTTGTCTCTGCGGGGAACTTTCCCGATGAACTATGTGCACATGAGAATGATTAGATCCCAGGACCTTCACTTGGGGCTCAAAGCTCACCCTATGGATCTTCAAGACCCCAGCCAAGGGGGCATGATAGGGATTGAAGACTTGCACCGGGAGAAGAAGGGCGTTGCCTTTGGAGGCACCTTAAACCTAGACCTAGGGGATCTTGCTCTTCCCACATGGACGTTAGCCCTTAAGGACCGGGCGTCATCATGGATACCTAGGCGTCATCAATACTTGGGGTTTTCATCTTTGTGGCATTTATGAGGCATTAGCACATGTGGGGCGGGGTTTAGGGCCTTTGGGGGCCCAACATTTCACCTTCCCTTCCCAGTCTTCCATACTTAGGGCTCAACATCATCCGAGAGGGGAATGACGTCACCCACAGGTATTCTTGGAGTAAAATTAATTTTATTTTGGCGTGATTTAATTTTTGTAAAAAGCGGCCAAATTAGGCCTATATTTTAAAATAAATTTAATTTTAGGTAGGATTTTGAGGTATAAAGACATGGCCAAGTCGGCCCTATATTTTAAAATAAATTTAATTTTAGGCCAAATTTTGGTATAAATACACAAAAATGACATTCATTTTCATCATAACTCTCCCCTGAGAGAGAGAGGACTGAAATTGGCGCCATTTTAGGGTTTATTGGCTAAATTGTGAGGCACACTTGTTTTGGAGACTAAATTTTGCAACTTGGATCATTTTTAGGTGAAGTTACTTGGCAATCTAGGGTTTTATTGCTTGATTATTCTTGGTGAAGTAAATCTGCAATTGTCATTTCATTTTGAATGGTTATGGTATATTTGATTATTAAATTGCTTGCTTGACAAACCCTAGGAGTAAAGGACTTAAGGTGCTACTTCTTTTCTCTTCATTTGCTAGACTTTACTAAAGTAGTTTAACCTAGATGTGCTTCTAAAGCCCTAAAGTGCTAGCACTTTAGAAGCCATTGCCTAGTTGTTGCATTAAATACATTTCAATAGTCTAAGAAGGAGGAAAGCGCTAGGGCTTAGAAGTTCCTCCTCCCTAGTTAGCTCACCTCCCTAAAGTTTGGATCCTAGAGGACTTATGGTGTTACTCCTCTAAAGATCCTCCCTTTTACTTAGACAAGTATAATCATCATTGTTTCTCCAAGTAAATGTTGTTGAACTCTTGACTCCACAACCCCTTAAAGACACTACTCTCTCTCCTCTTTGATTGATTGATCAAACAAACACTCAAACTTTAAATCTCTCAAGCCTTAACCAAAACGGACACTAACTTAGCCTAGACAACTAATTTTATTGTTGTTGTTATAATTGTCTACTACAGCCATCTAACTGCAGCAAATTTTTTGCATACTTGACATTATTTGCTAGCTAATTACTTCAGAATTTGTTTGTGACAAGTTACTATCATTCGATATACTAAATGCCACATCTTTATTGTCTTTTAAAGCATTTTCTGAAGAGTATTCTTGCAGTTGTTACATATTTCTCGGTGCTGTTGTAAACTTATTTACTGATGTACTTTTGTATCAGCTAGCACACATTTCATTAGTTTATTGTCTATTGAAGCATTAATATCATTTTTGTACTTGAAACTGCCATATATATATGCTTGTTGGCTTGTTCCGGGCATGTACACTTTACTTCTGCATTTGCTTCATCTTTTAAGACATAAACTCGGCAATACCTCTTGAATTGAGTGACCAGTGAGAGGGGGCGGGTAATCTTTACATCTTTGCTTCGTTTCACCATCCCTTTAGGTCACTAGGGACGTCTCCCTTGGGGTAGTTTTATCTTACTCCTAAACAGAAAGGGGTTTCCTATTCAGGTGACAGTGATAGGTCACCCCCGTGTTACGCCAATCTTGTCCCACTTGCCTTGGGCTTTGGGAAAGTACAGATTGTGCGATAACAGTTGTTTTTGTGGAAACATGTCTCAAACATGTTTTTAGTTAACTGTCTCTCTCTCTCACTTCACAGTGACATAGTGATAGTTGAGAGTGGGTTAGGGAGAGTTAGTGGAGAGTTCTCTCCACTCGATGGAGATCCCAAGGCATAAGTGCGCACTTACCTAGCTAGTTGGTGCATTTGAGGAAAGGGTAATGATCCCAAGGAAGGTTCCCACCTTCCCTTGGCTATGTGGCACCTTCCCAACCCTCCTTCCCTCACTTATGGCGAGTTAACACTTGCTTGATGGAGATGTGGCGCTAATCCACCCTCACATTTGTCATTCGAGCCTTGGGATGTGCACCCTCCACTTTGGAATTCTCACCCCAAATGCTATTTAACTAAGTAGACCCCTCCTCATTGGTTAGTTCGAGCTTGGGCAAGAAATTGTTGATTGTTAAAGTTATCTTTGTATTACTCTTTCTCAAGAATTGAATAAACGACTTTGGAGGTCAATTGGTGTTGGTTCTCATGGTGTGGATGCTTTGATGTTCAATGGTGTTTGAAGTAACTCGTATTGGATTAATCTTTGCATATCTATTTTTTGAAGGCCTTTGAAAGTGTGTTGTCACATTGTAGGGTAAGATCTAATTGGCTTGTTTGCTTTTAGATTCTACTATTTCATATATTATAAGATATTGATCTTGCATATTTTTCACATGAACTAATGTGCTTGAATGAGTCTTATTGTGTAGGGAATACCTTCCTTTAACATAGTATTTGCAGGGTTGGACAAGCCTTTTGGTTGCCAAGCTTGGAGAGGTGGTTGATTGGATCTCATCCATCACTTTTTCCAAGGCACTAAGGAACAAGAACTCCCTCCTCTATTCACTAAGGGACCCCATAGCCCAAAAGATTCAAGATTTCGAAAAACCTTCTTCCTCTCTCCTTCTCAACTTTGTTGAATTATTTTCATTTGGTTACTATTATATGCAAGGTTTGTTAAAATATTGGTATGCTTGTTTAACCATAGAGAATGTCACACCATTATCACCCAACCATAGGCATTCACTATACCACCCCCGAGCACACTAACCTTTTCTTAGATAGAATGATTCTAGCAAGTCCACACTAGAACCAACAGATAAACCCTAACCAGAAACACCATTGTTGCAGCAACAACACGATAACAAGAGAATGTACCTCTACTAATAGAAGCGTACTTTTACCAAGAGAAGCGCACAAGAGATACCAAAGAGACTTGCGCCCTAGCTGCCACTGTTGCTCCTTAAACTTGTGCCCTAGCTGCCACTGCAACTGCTCCTTAGACTTGCACCCTTCTTTCTGAGTGAGTGAGGGAGTGAAAATGAGCTAGGTGCCTCCTTATTTATACTAGTTTGTCCAAGTGACTTTACCCAATGAGGTCGACTTCTCTTTATGGATCCTTCTATTACTTTATTGATATTCTCTTGAGGCTGACTTCTCTTTATGGATCCTTCTATTACTTTATTGATATTCTCTTGAGGCTGACTTCTCTTCTAAGGTTTCCACACATTTGTTTAATGGTTCTCTTACTTCCGGAATATTCTATTCTAAGTACAAATGTTACACTTGGAGGCTAATACCTCCCGCAGCTACCAAAACATCAACACTCCCTCTTAGCTAGGGAGGTATTAACTAAGATGTTCTTCATGTAATGGTCTCAAACACATCCATCCATCTCACATGGCATGGGCAAGCCTCACATGGTCTTGCAGACCAGTCTACAGGTAGCATCATCATAGCCACACAGGCTATCTCGTGATCAAACGGATAATGTCACAGGTAGCATGGCCAAATAGGCCATCTCATGATCAAACAAATCATGTAACAAATAGCATGGCCACACATGCTATCTCGAGATCAAATAGATCATGTCACAAGTATCACCATCATAGCCACACATGCTCTGTCATAATCACGCACATAGACTATCTGATGATCATCTCGCAGTCATACATCTGAGTCTCATCATCCTTCTGGGCTTAATGTCATCACGGGGCTTCAGTTAGTTCATACAGAACTAGGCAACTCGCCAGCTCACACAGAATCTGGCATCTAGTTCATAAAGAACTAGTAACTCGTCAGCGCTCACAGAATTTGACATCTAGTTCATTAAGAACAAGTAACTCGCCAGCTCACACGGAATCTGGCATCTAGTTCATAAAGAACTAGTAACTCGTCAGCTCACACAGAATCTGACATCTAGTTCATAAAGAACTAGTAACTCGCCAGCTCACACAGAATCTGGCATCTAGTTCATAAAGAACCACTAACCTCTAGTTGGCACACCAGGCAACCGGTCCACAGTGACTAGGCATCTAATCACAAGGATTAGGTAATGTAGTGCGCACACACTACCCATCTAGCACAAGGCTAGGAAACACCTCCAACCACACAGGTTGGCCCACCATCTTGAAAAGTTGGGTAACTCACCAGCACCGAAGACTCGGCATCTGTTGACCTTGTGTGAGGTCATGTTGATTGGTGCCACAGTCAGTAACGTCTGTACCAGACTATTTCGCTAGAGTAGCAATGTCTCAACATACCAGACTACTTCACTGGAGTAGCTATGCGTACTAGACTATTTCACTGGAGTAGCAATATCTCAGCGTACCAGACTATTTTACTGGAGTAGATATGCGTATCAGACTATTTCACTGGAGTAGCAATATACCATGTTGTTATCTGGAGTCGCATTTGTAACACATCATACCCTATCACAAGGGAAGTCCTTTTGAACCACACCAAGCTTGTCCCGACAACTCAGTCTCGACAGAAGCTTGGTCAACACGTCTACTATCTGCTCATCTGTAGCGACATACTAGAGCTTCATTGCTCCCTCCTGCACCATATCTCTAATATAATGGTACATGATCTCAATATGCTTGGACTTGTCATGAAACACCAGGTTCTTTGTCAACTTCACACAACTCTAGTTGTCACACCAGATACAAGTCGCCTCTATCTCGAGATCAAACAATCCTACAAGAAAATTTCGAAGCCACACTGCTTCGTTGCTAGTTGAACATATTGCTATGTACTCTACCTCAACCGTACTGAGCGCCACACTAGTCTGCTTCCTGCTGAACCATGAGATCATAGTTGATCCCATACTGAAGCAACATCCAGATGTACTCTTTCGATCAGCAACACTACCAGCCCAATCTGAATCAGTAAAGCCTTGCAGGCATATCTCACGATCTGAAGCATATCTGAGTCCATAGTCAATTGTACCTTCCAGGTACCTCATCACATGTTTTCCTGCAATCAAGTGAACATGTCTCGACTCAACCATATACTAACTCAATGTGTTCACTACAAAAAATATATTTGGTCTTCTGTTCGTTAAGTACATCAATGAACCAATCATTTGTCTATACATGGTGGCATCCACTGTCTTTGAAGATGTATCACTCAATAACTTCAGATTTGTCACCATCGGTGAGGCATGGCTTTGCAATCCATCATTCTGAATATCTTCAAAATCTCTACAACATATTTTCCTTGGTTAAGGAAAATATCACTCGGTCTCTGCCATACCTCTAGACCCAAGAAATAGTGCATCATACCTAGGTCTTTCATCTCGAACTCTGTAGCAAGCTTCTTCTTGCACTCAACGATGAGCTTCTCGATCCTTGTTAGAAACATGTCATCCACATATAATAGTAATATCACTGGTCCACCATCCACAACCTTGTAGTAAGGGTTGGAATTTTCTCTACTCTTGGTAAAGCCCAAGCTCATCAAGAAACTATTTGATTTGGCATTCATGCCCTGGGTGCATGCTTAGGCCCATATAAACCTTTCTTCAATCTACAGACATGAGACTCCTTCTCATGTATCTTGTGGTTGCTCTATGCATACTTCTTCTGACTACTGGAGCAAGTGTCTCATCATAATATTCTCCCTCTTGCTAAGAGAATCCTCTAGCCACAAATCATGCTTTGTACATCTCTATGCTTCCATCAACAGTATGTTTGATCTTGTAGATCAATTTGAAAGGCACCACTGACTTCCCTTCTGGTCTCAAGGCAAAAATCCATATCCCAGTCCTTCTGACTGGCTTCCTCCTCTGTCACTGAAGCAAGGGAATCTTCCTAGGAGGTCTCATATCTCCTTGAAGCCTCTAAAGCTTTGATCTAGCCTCCTCAGCTCATGGCACATGTCTGTTAGTCCTGCAAAGACGTCTCTCTCTCCCATCTGAATCTGAGGAGGAATTCTTTTTGAATGAAAGTCACTAGGCCACTGACTCTCTCTGAGATCAGGCTCACTCTGAGTCTCCATGCTCCCTCTGAAGTTTGACTCCCTCTGAGTCTCCATGCTCCCTCTGAAGCTTGACTCCCTCTGAGTCTATATAATCTTCGGAGCCATCTTCTCCCTCTCTATGTGATGATTTCCTCTGAAGTCTCCTATGAATGGTCCTAGGGAGGTTGCTCCTCCTTACTGGATCGTGAGGGCTGACTCCCTCTGAACTCTAGCTCCTTCTGAGCTGGTACTTGGTGGGGTCGCCTGCCTCACCACTGGTGGAGCCCTCTGCTCCTCATGATATGGCTCATCAATGCTATATATATTTGCATCTTGCAAAGTGTCACGGGACCATGTTGGTCTCTTCCTGGTTACTGTAACGATTCTGGGTAGGCCCTTCTGGCTCTATTAACTCTTCTTGATGATCTGAAGAGTGATCAACTGTAATAGAGGGATTTGTTCAGTCATCTTTGGAGCCTTCTGCTCCTTACAATCAATCTCAATATGAGATACTTTGTATCTCACAAAAGTACCCTTCTTGCCTGAAGTTTTAACTTTGTCCTCTTTTTCTTTGGTACATGGATGTATATGGTCGTGTATACAACTTCTTATCTGGATAGTCTGCTCCATGTCTCAAACTAGAGACCATCTAATATGTTGTCTCCTGCAACCGTCACTATAGCTCCCCTCAAAGTTATCACCTGTGACCTGCCCAGAAAAAAAAAGGGAAAACAATAGACAAGAATAATACTCTTATAATCATAATAAGAACAAATGTCACAGTAGCTCCTTCTCAGAGCTATCACTTGTGACCTACCTAGAACAAGAGCGAAAATAAAAAAATGCAATAATAAGAAAAAGGAATAACACTCTTCTAGTGTTGTGACCAATCATTCCTCCATGGCAACCTGCCCGGAACAAGAAAACAAAGACAACAATATCTCCATGGTAACCTCCATGGAATTTACAAGATAACTTGCCCGAGACAAGGGCAACAAGAGCAAAAGTATTTCCAATATAATTGTATTTTCATAAGAACATATCTATGTTAACAAGAATAAAAGACAATTTCATGGTAATCAACATATCATTACCAAGGTGACCTTCCTAGAAGAAAAACAAGAAGTATCTCCTAAAGGAGATGTTAGTTCATCTTGCAAACAAGTACAATAAGCATTTATATCAATAGTACTCACATGCTACCAAGTATTCATTGTATCTAGCAGTAATAGAACCTTTCAAGGATTGTTGGCACAACTTGTAATGTAGCAATTATCAAACTTCATGTGCAAATTGGAAACTTATCAATTTACTCAATCAAACCTGGAACCTAGAGTCTTATCTTCAAGAATGAGTGTTGTTGCTTTTCTTCCGTGTCTCCTTCACTCAAGATGGCAAGTATTCTCTCCAACCTATCCCCTATACTAAGACAATATGCTTTCTTGAAAGAAATCTGAGTTAGGGAATATAATGCAAGCAAACTCGAAAATCTCAACCTTAATCAACCTAATACTTTCACTACAGTCAACTTATTGTTGAAATATTGTAACTTCGAAGAATATTTTAATTTTATTTAAGTTATTATCTTATAGGTCAAATCCCCTTTTGTGGATTGATCATGTCGAGTCTTGTATAAGACCAAATCCCCTTTCGTGAATCGGTCAAACCATATTTATATGGTGGTATTTGTAAAGTCGTCCCTAAGGGTTTATAAAATGGTTTTAACCACTCTTGGAAGAAGTCGTCTCTACTAAGTGAAGAGACATAATCATAGCGCCTCCTCAACTAGTATTTATAAGTGAGGATGGTGCCTCACTTGTTCATTCACTGGCACACACTTCTAGTGCGCATCTTTTGAAGAAAGTTGCAGTTGCAGGAGGAAGGAGAAGAGAGGTGCATGCTTCATCCTAGTTTAGTCTTGGTGGTTTGGTCTTAGTCTTGGCATTGTACTGGAAATCTATTATTGAGGAACGTTTTGTTGGTTTTCTCCCCCGTGAAGGTTTCCCACAATAAAATGTTGTGTACCTTTTGATTGTGTTTCTTTCAGTGATCCTCTTTATGTTGTTGTTTTGGAAATGCATTGAATGCACTAGTAAATTGAAAATAACCTAACAATAGCATTAATCTTAACATGGGATCAGAGCTTTACTGAATAGAGCACCTTTCACTGAGTATCTAAAAACATCACTGTTGTCGTACAAGGAAATTAGGGATTTTTACTGAAGAGGAATTTTTGACCAAAAACCATCTAGGGAAGTGTGCCCTACCCTAGCGCATCTTTTGGCAGATTGAGCGCACCTTTTCAGTGGCCAGATTCTCCGGAAAGTCAAAACCTAGTTTTGACTAGTACCAGAAAACCAGGAAACTAGAACCAGTACCAAAAGTACTAGTCCAAAAGTGCGCAAATAAGGTTTCAAGCGGTAAAACTTGAAATTTTCTGAAACAGTCAGCTCCAGCCAACTCGCCTTAGACCAGCGTATATCCTGGTAAGTTCAAATTCATTTTCTGAGCACTTTCATTTTCTGGTCATTTTCCTAGCTCCAGGTCAAGATGTCTACAAGCACCAAGCTTGTTGACAAATTAGAAGGTGTAGAAAATTTCCGTGCCTAAAAGTACAGAATTGGACTCATTCTTGAAGAGAATGACCTTGCAAAATTCATAAAAGAAAATGCAGACAAAGAGAAATACAAGAAGGATATGATTAGGGCCAAACGAATAATTGCAGATTCCATTAAAGACCACTTGATCCCTCAAATGTTTTCTAAGAATACTCCAAAAGATATGTTTGATGCTCTAACCAAAATGTATGAAGGAAAGAACATCAATCGGAAGATGAATCTGAGAACCCAACTCAAAAATACAAAGATGCAGGAAGGAGAAACAGTTCAAGACTATTTCTCTAGGGCTTCTCAATTCAAGGAACAGTTAGAAGCAATTGGAGACAACTTAGATGAAGATGAACTCATAATGACAAATCTTAACGGTCTCACAAGACCTTGGGATGCCTTCATCCAAACTATCTGTGCAAGAAAAGAGAAACTCCAATTTGACAATCTATGGGAAGAATGTGTTGAAGAAGAAGCAAGAGTGGCCAACCGAGAAGCCGTACTATTAAGGGATGGAGATCAAGCCCTAGTTACTCATGCTAAAGGAGGAAAGAAAAGATCTCATTTCCAAAAGGAGACCCATTTTCATAAAGAAACTCACCCTCCAAAGAGATTCCAGAAATATCATAAGGGACAAAGAAAGGGGAAAGACTTATCCTCTTATCAATGTTATCATTGTGATAAGATCGGACACATTGCTAGGAACTGTCCTACTAGAAAGGAAGAATACAAGAAAAGAAATAACAAAAGACATCATGCCCATGTAGTTGAAGATGATGAGCCACCCAAGAAGTTGACCAAAGAAGAAATTGAAGATTATGTTTTGCTTTTTTCCCTCTCAGGATCTGTGACACCTAGAGAGGATACTTGGCTCATAGATAGCAGTGCTTGTAAGAACATGACAGGTCAGAAAGACATTCTCTCTAGCCTTACAGAAAAGGAATTCCCCCAAAAAGTTTCACTTGGAGATGATTATCAATACCCTCTCAAAGGAATGGGAGAATCCACCTACAAACTAGATTCAGGAACTCCAATGACAATGAAGGATGTACTCTATGTACTAGATTTGACAAAGAACTTACTTTCTATCTCAGCTCTAGATAAGAAAGGCTCCAAGGTTGCATTCATAGATGGTGAAGTTCTTATGTGGCCTAAAGGAAAAACTATAGAAGATGCAGTTGTTATTGGAACAGAAGAAGGAGGTTTGTACAAGTTAAAAGGTCACTCAGATGTAGCCTTAACTCAATCTACTGATATTCCTTGTGAACTTTGGCATAGAAGACTAGATCACATCAACTCCAAAGCCTTATCATATGTAAGCAAGGAAGTTACAGGTTAACCAGAATTTAAGGTTGATCATGAAGGTGTATGCAAGGGATGTGCACAAGGAAAGAACATAAAGAATCCTTTCGCAAAGAGCAACAATAAAGCAGAAGGAATGTTGGAACTCATCCACTCAGATGTATGCGGTCCAATGCCATCAACCTCTCTAAGCGTGTATGTATACTATGTATCATTTATTGATGATTACTCTCGTAAGACTTGGGTTTATTTCTTGAAATCAAAAGATGAAGTACTCGGAAAGTTCAAGGAATTCAAAGCCTTGGTAGAAAACCTCTCCGAAAGAAAAATCAAGATAC
>SNQJ01S0060422.1:21984-53071 GCA_010110895.2 Picea sitchensis
TCCAGAAAGTTACACTTGGAGATGATTACCAGTGCCCTATCAAAGGAGTGGGAAAGTCCAATTACAAACTTGATTATGGGACCCCAATGAAGATGAAGGATGTACTATATGTACTAGGTTTGGCAAAGAACTTGCTTTCTATCTCAGCTTTAGATAAGAAAGGCTTCAGGGTTGCATTCATAGATGGTGAAGTCCTCATGTGGCCTAAAGGAAAAACCATAGAAGATGCAGTTGTTATTGGAATAGAAGAAGGTGGCGTGTTTAAATTAAAAGGTCACTCAGAAGTAGCATTAACACACTCCACCGAGAGTCCATGTGAACTTTGGCATAGAAGACTAGCTCACATCAACTACAAAGCATTACCATATGTGAGCAAGGCAGTTACAGGTCTACCAGAATTCAAGGTTGACCATGAAGGTGTGTGCAATGGATTTGCACAAGGAAAGAACATCAAGAACCCTTTCCCGAAGACCGACAATAAAGCAGGAGGAGTCTTAGAGCTCATCCACTCAACCTCCATTAGTGGGTATGTATACTATGTATCATTTATTGATGACTATTCCCGCAAAACTTGGGTTTACTTCTTGAAATCAAAAGATGAAGTGTTTGGAAAATTCAAGGAATTCAAAGCCTTGATAGAGAATCTCTCTGAAAGAAAGATCAAGACACTTAGGTCAGATAATGGAGGAGAATACACCTCAAAAGAGTTTGTAAACTTTTGTAAATATGATGGGATTAAGAGGGAGCTTCACCACTCCCTACAATCCTCAACAAAATGGTGTAGCAGAAAGGAAGAACAAAACTATAATGGAAACTGTGAAGACTATGATCCATGATCAAGATATTCCAAAGCACTTGTGGGTAGAAGCAGCAAGGACAACAATGTATGTACAAAACATATTATCCCATAGTGCACTTGGATTCAAAACCCCCAAAGAAATGTTCTCCGGAAAGAAGCCAGAAGTAAGCCATCTCAAGATATTAGGCTGTCTAGTGTTTGTACATATTCCGAAAGAGAAGAGAACCAAGATGGACCCTTTAGGAAAGAAGGGAATATTTGTTGGATACTGTGAGGTCTCAAAGGCCTTCAGAATTTATATACCAGGTTACCATCACATTGAGATCAACAGAGATGTAACCTTTGATGAAGATGCAACACTCAAGAAATCAAGAAGATGCCAGCTTGAAGAAGTATATGAAGAAGAGCCTGTAGCTCCCAAAGTTGCAGAACCGGTAAGGGAAGTCACAATTTCCCCTGATGATGAGATTCATGAAGATCATGTTATGATAGAATCTCAAGAACCTCCCCAAATGACAATCTCTCACAAAAGAAAGCCAGCTTGGGCGAGGGAACTTATTCAAGATGGAGAGAAGTACGGTGCCCCAAAAGGTACCATGAGACAAGTCAAGAAACCCAAGCCATTCTCCAGTTATATGTCTTTGATGTGTGATCTCTTAGAGAATGAGCCTACTTGCTTTGAAGAAGCCATTCAGAGGAAGGAATGGGTGGATGCCAGGATAGAAGAATACCAATCGATTATAAAGAATGATGTATGGGAAATAGTTCCCAAACCGAAGAGCAAAGATGTGGTATCTTCCAAATGGCTATACAAGATAAAACATGCTGCTGATGGAAGTATTGAGAAATATAAAGCAAGGTTTGTAGCTCATGGCTTTTCTCAAAAGGAAGGCATTGACTATGAAGAGACGTTTGCTAAGATGAAGTGGAAGTTACATCATAGCCCTTGTAGCGAAGATGAAGTGGAAGTTACACCAGATGTATGTGAAAACAACCTTCTTGAATGGTGTCATTGAAGAAGAAGTGTATATAGAACAACCTCAAGGGTTTGAAGTTGAAGACAGAAAGACTCATGTATGCAGATTGAAGAAGGCTCTGTACGGATTGAAGCAAGCTCCTAGAGCTTGGTATGGAAGAATTGACAGTTTCCTGACGAGCTTGGGCTTTACCAAGAGTAAAGCTGATTCTAACCTTTACTTCAAGGTTATGAATGATGAGCCTGTTATATTGCTGTTGTATGTGGATGACTTATTCTTAATTGGAGAAGAAAAGCTCATCACTGATTGTAAGAAGAAGCTCGCTGCAGAATTTGAGATTAAAGATCTAGGCCTATTGCACTATTTCTTAGGCCTTGAGGTTTGGCAGAGCCAAGAGAAGATCTTCTCATTCTCTTTCTCTTCTCATTCTTCTAAGACTAGCTACTCTTTCTTTGTGTAAGGACAAACATAGTGCCAATTCTTGTGCTTGTTGATCTGGCGGCCATTAATAAATAAGTGTTGTGTTTAGTTTTGAGCTTTCACTCTTGTCAGTATTGTGTTCTCTCTTTATGCATTGAATTAATAGTTCATTAGCCATTTATTGTGGTATCATCTATCTTTTAAGTGGTATTTCTCTTCTATTTCTTTCATCTCTCTCACGCTAACACTGCAGGGTCCTTCCAAGTGAATTTAAAATCTCTTTTCCTAATGTCTTGGTGGTGGTTTTACATGCTGTCCAAGACAATTTTGCTGCTGTTTTTGTGTTCTTTTTGCAGAAAATCAGCTAACAAATCAGTAGCCTAGTACCTAGGGACTTCCCCTTGAGGTTGGCATGCACCAGCCCAAATGGAGAGGAGGCTTTCCCGTGACAATTTGGGGCATTCTCTCCTTGAATTAGCCATTTTTCCATAGCTGATTTCTTAATCATCAGATCTGATTGGAGGGTGAAAAAGTGTGCTAAGAGGGAGGTGACCTTGTTGAGGTTGTTGCTTCAATTGTTGAAGTTTTTGAGGTATATGAGAGGGATTCTCATGGTCACAGATTGATGATGACCCTTTAGGGTTGTTGATACTCTTACCACGAGATTGGTATTTCAAGATTGATGAGTTGAGATGTATGTAGATTTTATCTTGTGCTTTTGATAGATTTGATCCACTTGTGTAGGTTTTGTTGGAGATGTGATTATCCTTGTAATATGTCTTGATCAACTCTTGGTGTGGTGCCAAATGATTTTTGGCTCGTGATGATGAATTTAGGGATGATGGAGTTTTGATAGGTCATTGTGGATTTCTTCTTTTCTTTGGAGTGATTTTAGAGTTGAACAGGAAGCAATGATCCAAGGTTATGTTCCTTTAGTTTCATAGATGGTCATTGTTCCTTTGGAGCACCTAGCAATGGGAAAGAGGGAATACCTTGGTTTAGTGGTGTAAACCAAGGGGATTTATTGTAGTCTCCTTGCATGTTCAACATCTAGAGGTCGAGTTGTAGAGTGCTTAGTTGTTTTCCTGGAGAGAGACACATATTTGTGAGTAGTGATTACTTGGATGCTGAGGTGCGTGTACTTGTACTTTTGGGTATGACTCTTGCTTAGTAGGTGTAATGCTTTATCATGATGGAGGAGTATTCTTTCAGCTTTGTGGAGGCACTGGAGTTATAAGTTGCAGAATTAGAGGGAGTTGATTGGTGTTATAGAAAACATTTTTCTTGTAAAGAGGGAGTGTTAGCTTTTGGGGTTATTCCAAAAGTGTTTTCCCCTTATTAGGAGAGCGCTAGGTCTCTTAGCCCCTTGGTAATGCTTCATGGACATAGTGATGGCTTAGTTTGGGTGGATGCTTTACCTTGGTTATTATAGTGTTGGCTTGGTGCCTTTACTTAGGAGGTTGTTACCTTGATCAACATGATGACTAAGCCATTGGGTGCACACAACGTGGGAGTCGATTGCCTGATTATGGGAGATACCTGCCTAGGAGGAGGAACACTAGGCACTTGGAGGAGGGCATTTAATCCTTGGAGGTTGTATGTTTGACTTGAGGATGCTTGGTTTGAGGACCATACTTCATGGAGGCTGGTGATGGACCCAAACACATATGTCGAGGAGGAGCATTGGAGCTCAATGACCACATTAGCACATATGTCGAGGAGCTTTGGGCATAAGAGGACTCGTGGCACATAGTTAGAGGATGAGTGCCTTGCATGAGGACACTTGAATTGTAGGCCATCATGGAAGATGAAGCATTTGACTAACGACCTGTTGAAGAGCACACCATCCTGGAGGAGGGGCATTGAGTCTAAGGAACATCGTGCATGGAGGGTGTTTGATCTTGGGGTTCAGATAAACCCTTGTGATACTTGTATATTCTTCTATTATAGTGTGCTCCATGTGGGGTTCCTTTGTTGGTTTCTTGTATGGATTTATGTCCTTGCTTTATGTTATCCTCCCTCACCTACTCTCTCTCTCTATATATAAGGAGAAAGACAGAGAGAGAGGTCTTGGATGTTCATGGAGAGATTGCTCTTATGTGATGTTGGGGTTAACTCTTCGGATGCTAGGGTTTATGCTATGCATATAAACCCTAGAGAAGAACACGAGGTTGGAGATGATGATGGTTATGATGGTTCTTGTTGTAGCGTTAGGGTTTCTACCCTAGTAGTAGACATGGAGAGTGGAGCTAATTCCTTGCATGATTTTGGAGCTTTGTTCTTGTGGGATGTGAGGATAGGTCAAGAGCATGGAGAGATTAGCTTGACAAGTCTTGAGCTTGGTGTGATGACTTTCCTGGAGGAAGATTCAGTTATTGTGTCCTTGATGTTCCATGGAGCTTGGTGCTTGTGTCGATGCAAGAGTTGAATACTTAGGGTTTGAGGATTATAACCCTAGGATGAACATGTGGACGTGGATGCTAGTGCTAGAGTCGTCTTGCCATGTACTTGTGTGATTCAAAGTGGCTACGGTTTGTAAACCCTAAGGAATACAACAATGCTAGAATGGAGAGCTTGTGTGATACAAGCTTCTTGTATGTGCCAAGAAGGACCAGCTGATATTGATGCTAGCATGTTGCAGATCTTTGGTGGAGTGACCAGCTTTGGTTGGGAGTGATTCCTAGCTAAGAGGAGTTGGTGGCTAGGGTTTGGAGAGATTGACTTGTACCAACTGTGTGATAAAGTTGCGGGATGTACTTGTACTTCATCTTATATATGTATATATATATATATATATATATAAAATTTCCAGCTGTCCAAATATTGTGTACTTGCAGATTTGTTTTTCAGCTTATGTTGTCTTCTTGATTGAGTAGATTACAACCCTTGTTGTTCATGGTGTTTTGACATAACATATACCTGAATTGGTCAAGTGATTTAACACATATCCATAATATAAATCAGCAGATTTACTGCTGTTATAATTAGCTGTAGTAAACTTATTTCAGATTTGTTATACGCTTGAAAAGTGTGCCCTAAGCACTATACCTTGTTGGCATTGAAAAGTACACTTATATGGTACTTCACATTAGTTGCTAGGTGATTTGGTAGAAGTGAATACAAGTATTAGTTGTTGTAATTTTGAATACTTAAGATAATCCCTAAGGATGAAAATTCATAGGGAATAGATATGGGACACCTCAAGTAAATGAGGTGAAATTTCAGAATTGTATTAATTGTCTGATTCTTGAGATTACTACATACACAAGTGAACAAAAGATCGGCATAGGTACAAAATACCCTTACGGTATGCGAAAGGATAACAATGCATAATTGTGCAATTATCAAATGATCTATCTTGGATGCTTACAAGTGAGGTTTGGATACCTCTTATACATAGGTGTTATGGTAACTTAGATGTAGACCCAAATATTGGATGTGCGATCACTAGAGCCCCCCAATAACAACCCATGTACCATAAGACAACCTCTAAAGGTCTACAATCATAATCCAATGGGACAAGAAGGCCCCCTCTTAAAGGGTCACATTACTAATACAACATTAGCCACCATAACACAAACAAGAAGTAGCAATGCCCTTTAGTAAGAAACTTGTAGAGGATGAAAAATTGTTTCAAAAGGATAGGTTTATACCATATCTTAGTTTAGATAATGGTCCACATACTAGAATCTGGAGCACTTGTGTGTACATTGGTTTCATCCAAAAGTGGCATTATAATGTTCATGTCATGGAAAATAATTTCAAATCTTTAGATTAAATGAAGTTTGTTGATATAGATGATGAATTTGATGGGGAATCTCACTGAATTCACAGGGTGGAGAATTTTGATATTCTTGTTGAAATCCATACATTTGGCAAGAAATGTATACTGTTATCCCCTAGCCTAGGGATAACTAAGGAGATTATGTCTCAAGGCCCACAGGTCCTAGACATGGAGTACCGAGAGCCATAATGACCTAAGTCTGGCCTTGGAGGGCCCATCTTTCTTCTTTAGCACCTCCACCTTGTCAGTAGCAACATCATCCATCCCATCGGCCTGGTCCTTCAGCAGTAGTGGGTCTTGCTCCATGAGGTAATGAGTCCGGGTATCATGGTATGTGTCACTCTGATTCTCAAAACATTTGAATATGTGCATTTAATTCTTTTTGCTTCTGACGTGTGCTTGGACTTTATGCCTTTCCACTTGTCCACACCTAGGGGGAATGATAGGATACCCTAGCAAGTTGGTTCCCTTAGGATTTGAGTTGCCACTTGGTGGGTTCATGAAAGGTCATCGTCCATTCCCACCATACTTATCACTTTTCATCATTTTCCCTCTCATCCATCCCTTACATTGGTTCGGGCATTGGGTTTGCCAAGCTAGCAAAGGGTTGTACCTTACCTTGTGGGAAGAAGGGGCTAAAGGCCCAGAGGGTAAAAGTAGCTGGCAAAAGATAAAATCCAAAAGAACAAAACCTTTAGATGCTTCGCCCAGGGATCCCCGAGAAAGAAATAAATGGCTTCTCAGCAAGCAATGGAGGGAGCCATAAAATAATAAAATCAAGACCCAGTTGGAGGATAGGGGGTCTCATCACGAGCCAACCTATTAGGTCCATGGGCATGTAGTGGTATGCCACTACCATTTAGCTGGTCACCACGCCAGGGTAGTGGCTCTTGGTGGCATAGCCAAGAGAAATGGGGTCTCATCACGAGCCAACCTTCTCATCTTTGTGAAATGCTTGTGGGTAACATTGTCACCATTGATCACCACGCCAGGGCAGTGTCCCCCAACTAGTCTCTTGAAAGAAAAAGCAATAAGATAAAAAGGTAAAAGGCATTGAATGGGCTTGGAAACATTTGCATCCATGACAAGGTGCAACTCACCCTCTTCAGAGGCACCCACAGGTAAGCCATATATTTCCCTGTCATCACTGCACCCATTGCTCAAACATCCACACACCACCTCATCCACTTACATGACCTGGATTTTCCTTCACTTGGAAACATCCCACGTCCAATGAGAATTAGCCCAGTAGGACCTCTTGAAACCCTCTCCAAACCTGGCTTGTAGAATTGTATAACATCTTTGAGCACTTGTTTGGGAAAGGGGGGTTTTATGCACATGTTTAGATAACTTGATTATTAGACATGATTGACATTGCTATGATCCCTGTGACTTATGAGCCCATGGAGGGCGTACTTATTGTTGTGGGGCCACACCTGACAGACATGTACACGTGGGGAGATGATTAGTTCGGACCTCCATAGGGCTAAAAGCCCACTAGATGGATGCTGAGACCCCAGCTAGGGGTAGACACTTACCAGAGGCTTACACCGGAGAGAGGGGAGCACGTTCCACCAGAGACAGCCTGGCAAGCCTGGACCCAAGGGGGTGTTGTTCTCCCACCATAATGTTGGCCTTGGAAGGCCCATGACATCACCACTGTGACCCTTGATGTCACCCAGCGTTTGATGGACACGATGGAGGCAGTTATGTGCCAAGTGGCACATGTGGCTTGATCCAGAGGCCTTGGGAGGCCTAACGTTTTGCTCCTGGAGGCCAACGTTTCACCTGGGAGGCCCGACGTCACCCTAGAAGGGCATGACGTCACCTCTTTTGCTTGACTTAGGATTTAATTTGTCATTTTTATGTAAAAAATGGATATTACATGTAAACCGGCCATGTCGCCCTTTTTGACCTAATTTGTAAATTAAAGGTCATTGTAACTATATAAATAAGGGTTTTTGCCCTTGTATTTTTCATCATCTTTCACTCACACTAAGTGAGGTCTGAAATTTGCGCCCTACTTAGGGTTTATTGGCTGAAATTTGGTGCACACTTCTTGAAGGAGGCTAGTTTTGGTGTATTTTGGCATTTTTCTTGGTGGAAAGTCTTCAACTAGGCCTATTGCTAGATTATTCTTGGTGAATGTAAGTAAATTTCTGCAATTCTTCTTCATTTTGAATGGTTATGGAATATTTATTTTGCATTTCTTCCAAGATTATGAAATTGCTAGCTTAAAACCCTAGGAGGTTAAAGCACATGTTATTGTGCTTGCCTTAACAACTTTTCACCTACTAGATTGTGCTAGAAACCCTACTTTCTTGAAGCTTTTTGCTAAGGGCCTTGCCATTGCAACACCCTAGCATCATTTGCTTCATCGAGTGGTCATTTATTTCATCCTTAGCTAAAGGAGGAAAACTTCTAGGGCCTAAGGTTACCTACTTCCTAGTGGCCATTTTCCCCCTAGGTTTTAGTGATTGAGGCCTTGGGTTACCAATACCTCAATCATTGATCTTCTTGTCTCTAGCTCTCACATTATCAATTGTTCCTTCAAGATTGCCGCTGCTAAAAGTGACTCCATTAACCCTAAAGGCATTGATCTAGGCCTTGCACTTGATTGATTGATGAAAACAACTCTCAAAACTTCTACCTCAAGCTATCTACTAACCTTTCCTAACCCTAGAGTAGACTAATTCACTAACCTATTTGTTGCTGTTACAAAAGTAAGCTACATCCATTTATTGCAGCAATAAAAACACTTAAAAGCAATTGCAAAGTTGATTTATACACTGCCTAACTAGCTTCTGACCACTACTAGTACATTCCTATTATTGAGTTATTATATTTGGTCATTGTGAAGCTCTTTTAAGGCATTTATTGTGAAGCTATTATGTTATAAACATTGCTGTTATAAAATTCTGTTTGCTTTATCTTACATCAACTATTGCTTTTATTGACAAGTCCATGGTTTTATGAAGCACTAACATCACATTGTACTTGCAAAAGATATTGTTTTCTTGTTGCTTTGTTCTGGGCAGGTACATCTAAGCATATCATTACTTCATCGATAAAAACCTTGGGACTTTCTGATCAATGTGACTTGTGAGAGGGGATACCTTTATAGATACCTTAACCTTTGCCTTCTCAAACCCCCAGTTCACCCGGGACGTCTCCCTTAGGCTATCAACCCTAAATAAAAATAGGTATCTTATTAAGGTGACAGTGATAGGATAACCTCCTGTTACACCAATTTGCCTCCCTTAGCCTTTCCCTTTGGGACAAGTACAAATTGAGCAATAACATTTTGGCGCCGTTGTCAGGGAACACTGAGTCAATTCTCCTCAAAGATGACACTTCTCGGTAAGCCTTTCTTCAAAAGCCTTTACTTTTCAAAGCTTACTTGGTGACTCCACTGAGGGTGATCCCCTCATCCCTTTGATAGTTTCAAGAAAACTATATGGCGACTCCACAAACCTCAGGGAGGTACACCAACCCTCCCTAGTCCTTTAGAAGAAAGCCTCCCCGAAACTCTCCTGTAATAAAATCATTGTTTGGAGGGAATCTTCCCTTAAATACAATGTCTAGCACAGGAACTCAGATCGTCAATCCAAACCAAGCCAATAACCAAAAGCAATGGTCATCAAAGCTTTTCAAACCGCTAGACATGACAACTATACCGGGCTACCCTAGGCAAATGCCCCCTAAGTATGAAAAGTGGTTACCCAAATTCATCGAAAATGATGTGGTCAGTGCCGAAGATCACATGAGCAATTTTTGGGCCTTCTTCCAGCTTCATCCCATCAGTGATGATGTTGAAGATCTAGCTATGAAATTTTTCTCTGCTACCGTTCATGATGGCGCTAGACGCTAGTACAATGGTCTCCCTGATGCTAGAATTAAAACCATGTATAGGTTAGAGGGAGTTTTCCTCAAAAAATGGAGTGTCAAGGAAGAACCCAACATGCTGCTGATAAGGATGAATAACCTCGTGAAAGAAGAGAATGAAACCGTTAGACAGTTCCATGACAAGTTTGAAACCTTGATGCAAAAGATCCCAGTGAGCCATCATTCTTCTGACAGTTTCCTTCTTTTCCTTTGTACCAAAGCCTTTACAGGTCAACTAGGATATCTCCTCAAAGATAAAAACCTTTAGACTATCCAAGAAGCCCAAGAGCTAGCTACAAGGATTGAGGACAACCTTTCATGATCTAGAGTCGAGCCTTTCTCAGCCCCAAGAGTCAGAATGGACACTAAGCCTAGGATAGTCCACAATGTTGAACCTACCTCAGACATTAGTGCTAGCCTGGCGAAGTTACAACTGACTGTAGATGGCATGGTAAAAACCCAAGAGCTGATGATGAATAGGATTGTCAACCTAGAAAGGACTCAACAACAAGCCCCTAGGGTTCCTTACAAAGGGCAGTTTGAAAAGGGGAACCAAGTTTTTAGACCAAAGAATGATCAAGAGGTTCCCAATACTTTAGCCCCTGCAAATATAGTGGATGAAAACCCTTGGTGCCTGCAATGTAGTGAGTCACATTGGGAGCAGGAGTGTCCTTTCAACAATGGTAATCATGACCAAGTGAACATAGCTGACCATACCATTGAGGATCCTCAATATGGCCTTAATGTTACACTTGAGGAACATCGAGAAGGCATAAAGGAAGCAGCCAGGAAGGCTAGGATGGAGGTGATAAATAACCTTGACCAAGAATCAAGAGAAAAGTTGAAGAAACAAGAATTCCAAGTGTACACTAGACAAAAGAGAATGAACCAACCTCTCTCTACTGGTCCCGTGGCATCACAAACAAGACCTCCACCCATGAACATACTCCTTCCTAAGAATCCTCCCAAGACTGACAAAGTGGACTTAAATTTTGACTTTGAAGGGGCATTAGCAAAAATGTATGTGACCATTCCCTTGAGAGAAGTCATCAAGGTCCCATCTGTCAAAGAAAGGTTTGAAATTTTTTTCAAAGGCTCAGATGGACCAATGGAACCTCCTATTATGTTACAAGCCTATCACTTTAGAGTTCAGTATGATGGACATCCACCTTTCTTCATGACCTTATTGATCAATAACAAATGCCTTAACAACTGTATGCTTGATTCATGGGCAGGTGCTAACATGATGTCTTTGAAGGTCATGGAAAAATTGGGCTTAAAAGTCACACAGACTTACAGGAATGTGTGTGGCTTTGAGTCCAGAGCCATATCCACTCATGGGGTAGTTGAGAATGTAGAGGTATGCCTTGGAAGATACCCTGAGAGAGTGATCCATATGGACATTGTAGTGGTGGATGTCCTGGATGTCTGGGGAATGCTATTGTCTAGGAAGTTTGTTGCGATGCTGGGAGGCACCCTAGAGATGGATCTCACATATATTAATGTGCCTATGAATGAAAAAATAATAAGCCACCTCCTGAATGTGCCAATGACCAAAATCCATGTGCAAGAAATTGGTGATGATATTGGAACTAACGAAACACATGAACCAGTCGAAGAGAGTCTTCTTGCATTTTCCCCTGATGACATGCCTTTTGCTACAGAAGAAGTCTTTGATCAGATACAATGGCCGAAGAAGGAGGAATATCAACAACTCTTGAACAAATATAAAGACAAAGAAGTTGGGGCTGTCAAATTATTGAAGAAAGGAGAAGATGATATACTGATCCGACCGTCCCAACAAGAAGTTTTCACAGCAGAATCCCACCCTCCTCCCTCGAGACAATACACTAGGGTTGTACAAGAAACAACCAAATTCAAGACCAAGGATTACAAAGAGGGAGATACGGTTTGGATGTGGGATATAAAGAAGGGAGAGCTTACTAATATCAAGGGAAGCGCACAATTTTGGCTTGGACCCTTTAGAATTGGGGGAAAGTCAGTCAATGATGTCTACTATTTATCTACATTGGAAGGGAGAAGGCACCCATTACCAGTTGGTGGACACCTCCTCAAACCCCATCAGGGGGCAGAGACTTGACTTCACAAGTAAGTACAGGTAAGCAGGTAGGCATTTGCATCCATTGTATATACCATCTGCATTTCATGCTAGAGTAGTTGTATTTCCACTTGTATATATGCTTGTTTACTTTGTTTTCTGTACCATATATGAGTCGGGGGTGATATCACCACCCCAAATGATTACTAATGATTTTTTATTTAGATCAAGTAGGTCACAGGTCATGCCAGAGATGTTGAAGTTCTCATGCGCTCTACGGTGAGCACATGTCCCCGAGTTGGAGCTAGATGTTATCCCCTAGCCTAGGGATAACTAAGGAGATTATGTCTCGAGGCCCACAGGTCCTAGACATGGAGTACCGAGAGCCATATTGACTTGAGCCTGGCCCTGGAGGACCCATCTTTCTTCTTTAGCGCCTCCACCTTGTTAGCAACAACAACATCCATTCCATCGGCCTGGTCCTTCAACAACAGTGGGTCTTGCTCCATGAGGTAATGAGTCCGGGTATCATGGTTTGTGTCACTCTGATTCTCAAAACATTTGAATATGTGCATTTAATTCTTTTTTCTTCTGACGTGTGGTTGGACTTTATGCCTTTCCACTTGTCCACACCCGGGGGGAATGACAGGATGCCCTAGCAAGTTGGTTCCCTTAGGATTTGAGTTGCCACTGTGTGGGTCCATGAAAGGTCATCATCCATTCCCACCATACTTATCACTTTTCATCATTTTCCCTCTCATCCATCCCCTACATTGGTTCAGGCATTGGGATTGCCAAGCTAGCAAAGGGTTGTACCTTACCTTGTGGGAAGAAGGGGCTAAAGGCCCAGAGGGTAAAAGTAGCTGGCAAAAGATAAAAGCCAAAAGAACAAAATCTTCAGATGCTTTGCCCAGGGATCCTCGAGAAAACAATAAAAGGCTTCTCAGCAAGAAATGGAGGGACACATAAATTAATAAAATCAAGACCTAGTTGGAGGATAGGGGGTCTCATCACGAGCAAACCTATTAGGTCCATGGGCATGTAGCGGTATGAAACTACCATTCAGCTGGTCATCACGCCAGGGTAGTGGCTCTTGGTGGCATAGCCAAGAGAAAGGGGGTCTCATCATGAGCTAGCCTTCTCATCTCCGTGAAATGCTTGTGGGTAACATTGTCACCACTGGTAACCACTTCAGGGCAGTGTCCCCCAACTAGTCTCTTGAAAGAAAAAGCAATAAGATAAAAAGGTAAAAGGCATTGAATGGGCTTGGAAACATTTGCATCCATGACAAGGTGCAACTCACCCTCTTCAGAGGCACTCACAGGTAAGCCATACATTTCCCTGTCATCACTGCACCCATTGCTCAAACATCCCCACTCCACCTCATCCACTTACATGACCTGGGTTTTCCTTCATCTGGAAACATCCCACGTCCAATGAGAATTAGCCTTGTAGGACCTCCTGAAACCCTCTCCAAACTTGGCTTGTAGAATAGTATAATGTCTTTGAGCACTTGTCTGGGAAAGGGGGGTTTTATGCACATGTTTAGATAACTTGATTATTAGATGTGATTGACATTGCTATGATCCCTGTGACTTATGAGCCCATGGAGGGTGTACTTGTTGTTGTTGTGGGGCCACACTCGACGGACAGGTACACATGGGGAGATGATTAGTTCAGACTTCCATCGGGCTAAAATCCGACTAGATGGATGCCTAGCCAGGGGTAGACACATACTAGAGACTTGCACCGGAGAGAGAGGAGGATGTTCCACCAGAGACAGCTTGGCAGGCCTGGACCTAGGGGGGTCTTGCCCTCCCACCATGATGTTGGCCTTGGCAGGACCATGACGTCACCTCTGTGACCCTTTACGTCACCCAACGTTTGATGGACACGATGGAGGCAGTTATGTGCCAAGTGGCATGCGTGGCTTGATCCAGAGGCCTTGGGAGGCCTAACGTTTTGCTCTTGGAGGCCAACGTTTCACTTGGGAGGCCTAACGTCACCCTAGAAGGGCATGATGTCACCTCGTCTTCTTGACTTAGGGTTTAATTTGTCTTTTTTATGTAAAAACTGGATATTACATGTAAACCGGCCATGTTGCCCTTTTTGACCTAATTTGTAAATTAAAGGTCATTGTAACTGTATAAACAAGGGTTTTTGCCCTTGTATTTTTCATCATCTTTCACTCACACTAAGTGAGGTCTGAAATTTGCGCCCTACTTAGGGTTTATTGGCTGAAATTTGGTGTGCATTTCTTGAAGGAGGCTAGTTTTGGTGTATTTTGACATTTTTCTTGGTGGAAATTCTTCAAATAGGCTTATTGCTAGATTATTCTTGGTGAATGTAAGTAAATTTCTGCAATTCTTCTTCATTTTGAATGGTTATGGTTTATTTATTTTGCATTTCTTCCAAGATTATGAAATTGCTAGCTTAAAACCCTAGGAGGTTAAAGCACATGTTATTGTTCTTGCCTTAACAACTTTTCACCTACTAGATTGTGCTAGAAACTCTACTTTCTTGAAGCTTTGTGCTAAGGGCCTTGCCATTGCAACTCCCTAGCATCATTTGCTTCATCAAGCCGTCATTTATTTCATCCTTGAGCTAAAGGAGGAAAACCGCTAGGGCCTATGGTTACCTACTTCCTAGTGGCCATTTTCCCCCTAGGGTTTAGTGATTGAGGCCTTGGGTTACCAATACCTCAATCATTGACCTTCTTGTCCCTAGCTCTCACATTATCAGTTGTTCCTTCAAGATTGCCGCTGCTAAAAGTGACTCCATTAACCCTAAAGGCACTGATCTAGGCGTTGCACTTGATTGATTGATGAAAGCAACTCTCAAAACTTCTACCTCAAGCTATCTACTAACCTTTCCTAACTCTAGAGTAGACTAATTCACTAACCTATTTGCTGCTGTTACAAAAGTAAGCTACAACCATTTATTGCAGCAATAAAAGCACTTAAAAAAAATTGCAAAATTAATTTATACATTGCCTAACTAGCTTATGACAACTACTAGTACATTCCTATTATTGAGTTATTATATTTGGTCATTGTGAAGCTCTTTTAAGGCATTTATTGTGAAGCTATTATTTTATAAACGTTGCTGTTATAAAATTCTGTTTGCTTCATCTTAAATCAACTATTGCTTTTATTGACAAGTCCATGGTTTTATGAAGCACTAACATCACATTGTACTTGCAAAGGATATTGTTTTCTTGTTGCTTTGTTTTGGGCAGGTACATCTAAGCATATCATTGCTTCATCGATAAAAACCTTGGGACTTTCTGATCAGTGTGACTTTTGAGAGGGGATACCTTTATAGACCTTTATAGACACCTTAACCTTTGCCTTCTCAAACCCCCAGGTCACTGGGGACGTCTCGCCTGGGCTATCAACCCTAAATAGAAAGAGGTATCTTATTAAGGTGACAGTGATAGGATAACCTCCTGTTATGCCAATTTGCCTCCCTTAGCCTTTCCCTTTGGGGCAAGTACAAATTGAGCGATAACATATACCACTAGAGAACCTTGTTTTAATTTTTTTCTTTTCTCAATATTTTTATGATTTTCTCTATAAAGCTTATTGATTGAATGTTTTGAAGCCCAACTCACCAAGCAGTTTATGCCCAGATATAATTGATCTCGAAGAAAACCACAATTGATGSAGGAATATGTGTAGAGGACAGATGTGCACATTTTGCATATGCATAATGCATCATTGTGGAAATTCGGAGGCATTATTGATTTGTCAGTTTTTATTATCTACTGTTGTGCTACACTGCTAGGCTTGGTATTGAAGTGTAGAGTATGGCTTGGTACTAGGTGTGGTGCTGCACTATTGTCTAACTTTTGTCTAAAACATATTATCTTATCTAATTATGTTTTGTTCTATAAAAATGGCAACACCTACACATATATTATTGTTATCTGTGGTTAGTTTGAAATATATTAGTTTTGTATGGTTAAACAAACTAATAAATGTTCTTTGCTTTGCTCCTTTCTTTTTTTTCTTATGTGATGCAAATCACGCATAAACGAAAACTTAGGAGACCCCATTTTACAATGTTCTTTACTTAAAAAACTTGACTATTATGTAGGTTGCCTTGTTGATGATCATGCCATCTGTTTTTGCAAGATGTGCAAACATAACCGATGTTCTTAGAGCTTCTCGAACTTACCTTTTTTGCCTACTATCAATTAGTAATGCATATTGGAGTGCAAACAAATATGCAGATGGAGAACACAATGCATATAAGCAAACAACGCAATCATAGTTTCTGGGTAAGGATGATCCCACTAGACGTTGTAGGGGTGAAGTACAACTGTTGTGAAAGGTTTGCATGATTTGTGGGAAAAAGGCATCCATGACTAATTTGTAGCTCAACACTCTTTGTTGTGGGTGGAAAGCACAATGTTGATGTGTAAGCGTCGCAGGCATAGGCAGCTGAAAAATATGAACCCTACCTACAAAAGTTTTGAGTAGCTCATGGAGAATACGTCACTGCAAGGCTAGGTTGTGGCCCAACAAGCTTTATTGTGTGGTTGTCAACCATGATACGATAATAAAATAGCATGTGCACCGATCTACACTGATAGGATATAAAATGACACATGCATATGCATTTCATGCTAAGTGATGGAGCATATACATTTAAGGCAAGTCCATTCAAAACAAATTTCAATGGAAATTTGTTAACAAAAAAATCAAGAAACATCCAAAACAACTATTGTTAGAGGGACACCCATTTAACAAAATTTACTTGCTATCTTGTAAACAAAATGTGAACAAAATTTAAGGTGGGAAAACTTACTAATTTTACTTGACATAATTTATTTTAAGTAGTTTTTTACAATAGAATTTTGTGTGATGGGTCCCGAAACACTAGACCTTTCTAAGCATTTTCAATGTAGCACATACACATAGGAAGAGGTAGAGACATGCACCATGCCCCCCAACATGACACTTGTTGTTTGATTTGAATTCTATTTCGACTCATGAGATATTAGGTTGCCCTGTCCAAGTCTTTATAAAACATAAACGTCATTATATTTAATATTGTTTCTTGGGATTTATCATATTACTTCATAATTGACATGCCATTCTCGCTCATACATTGATTTTTTTGTTTGGATCTTTAAAGTTTTTTTTTCCCTTCCTCTTTTTCTTATTTGGATACGAACATTGTTATGTAAGTATCAAGTTGACAATGACTTCTTGGTTAAAGATCAATAAATTACTTAAATAAATAGTTATTATTGATGAACAATAATTAGGCTTGCAATTGTTGTATTTTATATTTTCATTTAATAGCTTAACAATATGCATATTTTGATTTCATATAGGGCACTTCTAGGGAGTGTGAGCAACTATTGTGTTCAACATGCAAAGTGTCCCGTTCTTGTTGTGAGGAAGCCTTTGTGAACCTTATTCGTAGATGGTTGGTATCAATGATACCTCTATGTTGTATTCGGATATTATTTCATGTTTTGGAGAATGGATAGAAGAATTTGGCAATTATTGTGTTACTAAAATCTGGAGTATTGTGGTTGCCTTAAATTTGTGGAAAGTAACCATTATTCTTCCTCCGTTATTCTATCGAAAAGCATGTAGATAAGGTAACTTGAAACATCTAGTACTTCAATAGCAATTCATAGTACATAGTGAAATTATAAGCAAAAAAGAACATGAAAAACGTAACTATGGCAATAAAGACAACACGGAGATGAAAATTTATTGAGGATTTTCAAATCAATAATAGACTGTGTATTAGAAAGATTATAATTTTTAGGTTCAATATAAAATTTGTGATTCCTATGTTTTCTACTTCTTGTGGGGCCTATATATGGTTGTCTGAGGTTGGGTTGGCCAGGTATTATGTGCATGGCATTTAGAAATTTACACCTCAAAGGTAACTTTGCTACATCTTGTGTTTTTATTGAAATTTGTGGCATGACAATTTATGATGGCCTTATTTATATCTTTGACTCATTTTGTCCATGACTATAAATTTAAGGAAACAATAAATTTATACTTTATATTGCATAACCACGTTTCTTTATGGATTGTAGCTCTTTATAAGTGCCAATTCTAACTTGGTTTATTCTTATGTAAAATTTTGATTTTCAATCTTTTAGAAATAATGTTTCTGAAGTCACATTGTCTTTTTATCAAAGGAAAAAATGTTTTGTTTGCAGTCCAGTTCATTTCAAATCTTTAAGATAACAACCAAAAGCATTTAGATCAGAAAACTCTACTACCTTAACTCTTTTTGTTAACTTACTTCTTTAATAGAAGGGAACCACCGACCACTCTTACTAGTTTAAACTTTTCCTTCTTTCTCCAAATGTCTCCATTTTTCCACGTTGGGTTGAACATGCTAGTTTTTCTTTCCACCTTATACTCTTTTTCTTCCTTTAGTGCCATCTTCTCTTAGTCATTGTCTTTAACGATGTTCAAACTTTAGGATTGAATCTCTGGCAGCCGTTGATGATCTCTATTTGACAAGATGAATTTTCATTTAAAAGTTTTTATATATTGAAAGATTTGGTAATCTTTAATTGAAGACCGAGCATGTTTTGCAAATTGCAAGCTCAATGGCTACTTTTATGTGTAATTGAAGTTAATGGAGATGCAATTTACATCTCAGCATGTGAGATGCATTCATATATTCATTGTTGTTCATGGAGAATCATGTAGAATAGTATGCACAAATAGAAATATACAATTTTAGAAATAAAATGTATAAATGCATGAAATGATTAACATACGTAGAAATCCACTATTGATGATGAAACTTCATTATGATTATAGATATTGCAGCATGCTAGCTTGAGAAATTATGGATGATTTGCCTCAAAACTATTAACAACAATTTAAAATTTATTTAGAGCTCATGAGTAGAGATTCCATTGGAAAAATTCCTTTCCACCCATGGATTCACACCCGCCGATTTCAAAATGATTTAGATTCATGATCAATAGTAATTAAATTTGATAGCATCTAGTAAGAGAGATTGTTATTATGTTTTGCTTGAGAATAATTAATCTTTGTTGCATTTTTTTGCTTCAAATTGTTGACGGTAATGTGCCATTGTTAGTTTTATATTTTAAAATAAAATTATTATCTCTTTAATGTAAAGTTAGGGATGCCCAAGTTGGGGCCCTACACATTGATATTAGAGCCAAGGTTACTAAACTTTGGGCATAGGGGCTATCATATTTGTTAATTTGTTAGAATGATTATGTTCCATGTTCAAGTCAAAGCTTTATCTTAATGGTGCATTGACTAATTGATATCGTGTGGACAAAGAGAGATAATGGTCGGAACCTAAAAGATCCACTATTGTCATCTCGATGAAACAACGGTTGAGCGGGGCCTAATGTCATAGGAGGGGCTAATGCCATAGGGAGGGAAATTCTACGGTTTCCATAAAAAATGAGCACACCACTAAGTGCAGTTATTCCCTTGGTGGGAGGAAAGGTGGTTAACAACTTGCCTTTGATAGGAGAGGCTCATCTAGAAGAGCCGAATTTCCTGATCTTAATGAACTATCTCTTATCGATTTGTTGAATCAATTGTAGAAGGTGAGTCTCATAGAGTTTGCAGTGGTTTTGGACAGAGAACTTGTAGAAGTATGGGTTGGTGCTTAAAATTTAAGGGATTATTAATTAATTATAAGGATTGGTTGGCCATATTTTAGTTGAAAGGCAATGCTTCACTATGGTGGAAGAAGCAAGAATGACAAATGGGAATAACTACTTCCATAGTGACATAGAAGTTGTTTGAATTTTTTTTTAGAAAATATTTGCAAGCTCATTATTTACTCCACCAAGTTAATGGATTCTACTCCCTAACGCATGGAGGTATATCAATATCTTAATATGAAACCAGACTTATGGAATTGCTATAATATGTAGGACATTTCAACTCAAACAAATGGCAGGCACATCAATTTATAAGTGGGATAAATCAAACAGTTGGTGCAAGACTCTATACCCTAGAATCGTCCACTCTCCACAAGGGAGTGCATAAGGGGATATTTGTAGAGGAGGTAATGTGTGGGAAAATAGAAGTGCATAGTGGGTTTAGAGCACTAGAAGTATTGTATTGAAACAATTTTGAAAAGGAAAGTAAGACCTTTTCCTACAAATGCACCTTAAGACATCCCTCAGTCAATTGCATGTTGGTACCTATAGGTGAATCCTTAAGGTCTCATGGGGACGCTTTTAAGAGAACATGGGCCTTACAAAAGGCCCTAACACCATGTCGAAAATTGTTGGGTGAATTCACAACTAAATACTCTTCAAGGTCTTCTTAATATTGAATGTTGGATTTGTAAAGGATGACACTATGCAAATGACTATCTCAATAGACAACCGAACCACTCAAAAACAAGGGAAGGTAACATTTAGTGGTATGGGAAACCCATGAGATTTATGTGCGGTGGAAAATTTTCGAGTTACTAATTCATAATATTTTTTCTTTTTTTTCAAAAAATAATTTGTTTTTCCAGACTCAAGGTTACCGACTTATCCTCTGTTGATACAATCTCGAGATTTTGATGAGCAACAACATCATCGTGTACAAACAAAACCTGGTCACTTGAAATAACTTGCTAGTGTTTTGTAAGGAGGAAGACTTCACTCCTGCCAAGTGCCTTTGGGTCTTGAGCAGTTAACTTGTTTACTTACATCCGAGGAAGCCAATTAGTAGTAGTTTTACGTGATACTCCAGGGCCCAAAGACGGTCTTATACTAGGAAGTATCCACAAGAAATCTATTGTCGCTTGTGGTCACTGTTGAGGCTACTTTTAATGGATTCATGTGCTTTCTAGTAACATCCAACCATAGTCCCATACATGAGACTAGAATTACTAGAGACTACCTTGATTACAGTTTAGCCAATCCACAATAGTTGAAACCTTAGGTACAATAAGTAATGTTGAAATATCCATTTTAGTTTATCTAGGTGCTACTAATTATTTGATTTCACCTCATGATTTATAAAGATATGGGTTGCAATGTGTAAGTTTCATGATTTCAAGCTAGTTGAAATCAATTAAGGGATGAAGTAGTCATGACTTAGTAGGAAATTTTACCACATAATCTAACACGAAGTGAAAATCCTTCACAAGGCACTAAAACGAGTGAAACATAGAATATGTTACCATTGTCACCTAGGAAACAAATTTCCTCTTTTCAGTGAATGAATAGTACCAAATAGAAGGGAGGATTCCCTAGTAGCCTCCAAGAATCCCTAGGCAAGACACAATCAAGCTTAGGCCCCCTCGGGGTGACTACTCAAACTTCCACCATTGGAAATGATAAATAAAGTATTAATGAGGTGGTGAGACAAAGACAGTTTCCAAATTTGAAGTAATGAGAATCTAGGTCAATTTAAGAGGTTTTCTAAGTCAAATATAGGCTTAAGAGGATACCCAAACACAAAATGAAGAAAATTCTAGGGTTATTGTAAAACTGTGAAAAAGATACAAAATTACAATAGTAATGTAAGTTATAATAGCAACAAATAAAATAGCCCTTTAAGATGCAATAATTTAATGAATAAAGAGGGATAAACAATGAGCCAAATTAGGGTTTTAATTTCCAACAAAATCAAAAAATTAAATAGCAATAAAAAACCCTAAAATCCTATATGTTTTTCCCTAGAAGGTTGTTATAACACTTCAAAAATATGTGTTAGGGTTTTAACAATATTCGCTAGGTCAACAAAATACCAAAACGTCTTGGTCTTTTATGGCTGAAAATGAAAAAAATGTTGTAATAAAACCCTAAATTAACCCTAAAATAGAAAAATAAAGTATAATTTAGAAAACAATGATTGACTATTAGGAGGAAAGACTAGTGCCTACGTTTTTGGGGGCATTTGGGGTCAATTAAGGAGCCCTTCGGTAAGAAATGTGTGGATTTGTTTAAGGTGATACCTATAGGTTGTCTACTACTAACCCTAGGAGATCCTCCTAAAATGTTAAGCGATAAATCAAGGGAATGTTCTCCACTAGACACCTTCCAAGAGCTTTGAAAAGAAGGGTTTGTTCAAGAATAATCCAAGAGAATGCTTAACCAACACTAGAGAAACAACATTACACTTAAATACATTCATAAACATAACCACAATATGAAAAGAGACAACTTAATAAATCTTTCATCCATTAGGTAGAGAATCCACAAGCATAACTCCCAAAAAAAGTTTTAACTAACCATCCATAGCATTCTTCATAAGTGAGAAAAAGTAGAAGGAAAGTAGTGATATATCTCCATAAGTAGCAATGATTTACAAGTGAGAAGTGCTTCTTTGATTTATATGAGAGATCTAGCACAAAAGTGAAATGTTGCCATGAAAGGGTGCGTTTCATCTCCAAAAGGTGTCTCATGCCTCCAAGGGGTGTGACGCCTTATCAAAAGGTGCCATATCATCATAAAAAATCCCAAACATCGCATCAAGGTGCCCCATCATCATAAAGGTGCAATGCCCCATCCTAGAAGAGCAACGTCCCATCATCAAAAGGTACCACACCATGGAAAGGGTGCATGTCCTCTCTCCAACTACAACATCCTCAAGCAAAGTCCAACGTTCTTAAGAGGTGGAACATCCTCAATAAAGTGGTAGGGACATCCTCCATAGAAGTGTGCTAGTAGCCTTTCAATATCCTCCAAAGGATCCAAGTGTCAACCAAGCGTGTGGCTATGTGCAATCCATCATCTGAGGAGGGGCTCATGTGGTCCAATGCATCATGAAGATCGAAGGCTAGGTACATGTTGAGCTCGAGTTTTTTCATACTTTCCGCCATACAAATACACTCATCATTACACATTCTCCCCACATTTCGTCAATAATATATCGCTAATTACACCATAAACCTCCATTATCTCTTGTTATTCATCCTATGTGGTTAATACATAATTTTCCATATTTTTAGTGATTAAAAAGATGATTATACAATAGTTTTGTTGATGATGGTTTAATCCTATGTTTCTATGTCCAAGCAACATGTTCTGTACTGTTTAGGTTCCGGTATATGCACTGTCCATGTTCTGGTACCTATATTGTTCCTGTTCCAGTACCCGCATTGCAGGTCATCCGATACTCCAATTCATCCGGTACCAGAAGGTTCTACAGTCAACCGATACCTGCACAGTCATCCGGTACCCACACTCCATGTCATCCAATACTCTGTAGTGATCCAGTACTACCTTTGCGTTCATCCGGTACCAACTCTTTGCCTCTTCCGGTACCAGCTTCGTCCGGTACCAGATTGCGCCTATTCCGGTACTAGCTCCATCCAATACTACCATCGCGTTGGTCCGATACCCATAGTTGTGACTGTGTTCATCCGGTACTAAACCCCTGCCTACAAGATTCTGGTACCAATTGTTCTAATCCGGTACCCACTGTTCTAATCCGATACTAGAAATAATTCGAAATTTTGGAAAGCTTCTAGAGGAAAATCGGGTACATGGGTTTTGTCCAGAGCCACGTTTACATGCGGATACGTGAAACAGAATTCGCCCAGCTCACACGTGTGGACCTCCAGCTTAGGGGGAATGATTATGCAAAAATTAGCAAAAATCTCAAACTGCCAACTTGCGCCTCGATTTTCGTGCAGGTGGCATCAGATCTAGAAATTATATGAAATGGGTTTTGTCTAGAATATGGAAAATTGAGTAATACACGAGCATTTTTTCAAAATTAGAATTGGTTTGGAAGATATGGGTGGGGGCCTAACTCGAATCTGCCCAAATTGCAATAAAACCCAGATTTTTGAGGATTTTATCTAAAATTGTAAATTTGAAATCTGAGCATTGGGATTCGATCCCATCCACTCCTCAATGATTTTTCATGTATAAATAAGCCTCATAGGGCTATGAGAAAGAGCCATTAGTTTCATGAATGTTTTGTAAATGAGAGATTTATTCTTGTGAGAAAGCTTTGAGTTGCTAGCCATGTAAAAACAAAGTTTTTGATCTCAATGAAGAATTGATTGTTGTTGAAACATTGGACACCATCTCCATTTGACCTAAGTCTTTTTAGCAGCACTAACCTCCTGGGAAGGGCCCCTCAGAGTGGTAAGCGTTGCTATATTTTATTTTCTTTGTATATTAGCATTACATTTAGTTTCTTTTCTTCTTGCATTATTGTTTAGTTTGAAAGTCATATCTTGTGTGTTTGCATTCTGCAATTAATTTGTATTCTACAAATCAATTCTTAATAGATAAAACTCAAATCAACACCCTCTCACTCAAGGCATTGGTACATTGCATTTGATTTAGTTCAATCTCTTTCTATATGCTTTCAATTTATGAGTTTTCATGTTACTTTGTCTCTGAATTTAATGACTACTTGACCAGCAGTGCAATTGCTTCACACATCACCTTAATTTTGTCTTTTCTTATCCGATCACTCCACTAATTGTTTGATTGCTAAAATTGCTACAAAGATACACTTTCCAAATAGCTCTCAAACTACTTCCAATCGCTTTCATAAACCTACATATTCCCACATTCAATCCTCATAAAGAGTACTCTGTTTCTGGTGTCTCTTTTTCAGCCAGCGCATTCTTTTAAACCAAAGATTTTCATGCCTATTTCATTATCTACACATCGACCATTGAATTCGTTTTTAATTGCTTTGCTTCATTGATCAAAATTCCCTTTCAAATATACATCCCACTCCATTCATTACACCTTCCTTCCAGCTGTGTCAAAACATATTAAAACAAAGCTTTAGTAGTTGTTTGAACATTTGCATTTACATGTATACATTAAAACACAAAAACATATATTTTAAAGTGCATTTATTATTCACAAATCTGTGTGTGTTTCGCTTCTTACTATTCTTACTATAAAACACCTTTCCACTCATTGCTTATACCCTTCATGATTTGATAACATTCCTTGCTTGGTCAAATGCTCTCAAGCGCCATAACTAAATGAACATCAATCCAAGATTCTACTTCTTTCCACTTTGTATTTCTGCATTACCATTCTTTCCCATTCATTTTCATTTCTTTCCTTGCTTTCTCATTGTGATCGATGCTTTTGATTGAGGACAACGTTTGAGTTTAGATCTCATTTCCTTTTACCTAGTTTTTAGCCATTTGATTACCTTTTTAATCACTATTGGAATCCATTGAAGGATAGGAAACTTAAGTAAGCTACTCGCGATTAATCACACGAACATCACTCTGAGTGCATGAAAGACTGTGATCTAAGCCTTTATAGCACTAAGTTATTCCTGTGTCCCAGTGATGAATCCTTAGTGTTAATTTCCTGCAGTGTGGGTTTGGAGATTGCTTTGTCGGCTTTAGATTAGACTAGATTAGGCTTTGATCCTGCGCTTGCACCTCAAAGCTTATGCGCCCCGATTGATAATTAAATGTGGGAATTAATAGTGCATATATTTAGCCCCAACTGTACACAATCCAAATATAACAAATAAAGCAATTCATGTCAATACAAAAGTTGTTAGATAGATCTTAGAAAGTATCCTCTTCAAACTTCACACTGGCTTACAAAGTTATGCAATTTTCCTAGTCTAGGTATGGGAGGATCATTATTACCCCATTTAGGTGTGCCAATACCTAGGATAAGAAGCATGTCCAAGGAACCCATTAAGGAGTATGTGCAATAGTATATGGTATGGGTTGGGGTTTACTTCATGGGGTGGATGTGATTGACATGCAAGGCCATGTGTGATAGTCATCCGCATGAGCACCTTCGTAGAGGGATCACTTAGGCAATGAGGTGCCATTTCCTCGACACTATGTCTTTCCAAACCCTTGTTTTCCTTTTTCTTTGTTGCTTTAACCTTTTTTGGCTTTTAACTTTGATTTGCTAAGTCCCTTTTAAGATATGCACTCATTGCATAGAACTTGGGGTGATGGCCTCTTAGCGAGGGGGTAGAGCTCATGCTTCATTTCTTTCTTGGTTTTTAATACTTTGCTTTTATTGTTTGTTTCTTTACCCCACATTTTGAATTAGGGATTTTTCTCTTTTTATATCATTTTTATAAAGTTACATCAATCTCGGGCATTCAAGCCCCTTCTTGTTGATATTATGGTAGCTGTGGGAGGTATTAACCTCCACGTGTAACCTTTGACTAGACTAGAATATTCCGGGAAGCAAGAGAAACCCTAAAATGTTGGATAATAACCCTAGGAGACAAGTCGGCTCAAGAGAATATTTAATATTGAGTTATTAGCCTCCATAAAGAGAAATCAACCCAATCAAGTGAGATAAGGTAGGATAAATAGAGGACGCTAGAGCTCATTTGTCATTCTCACTCTCACAACTGCATAAGACCAGTGGTGCACAAGTTTGGAGAGGAACTGCAGCTGCTGCAACTGACATTTCGGTTTTGTCTTGGAATTTCTCTTGGTTATGGTTTGGACTTTCTGCTTGGTCTTTGGTTATTTTTTCTTGGTGCGCTAGACTTGGAGAAAGGTGCGCTACCTTGGTTGGCTATTGGATTGCTTCCAGAATTATTCTGTCTGTCAAGGTTAAGGTGCTCAGGGGTGGCCTTTGTGCCTATGGTTGGGTGACAATATTGCTATATTTTCTACGGTCAAATGAACACACCTATTTTTCTAACAGGTTATGGGCCCACACTATCTTCGAAGAGTCTAACTACTGGAAGATAGATTGGGAGGATTTGCTCAGTTACAGTTGCAATTGCAGTCAAAGTTTTGTTGCAACAACGAAACCCTAACCCTCTTGTTAATGTATCTTAAGTGAAGAGCTTGACCTAATTCCTGGATAGCCTAGTGCGCCCTAGCCTAGCACACCTCTTGGTACTCTCAACAAGCCAAGACATCAAGTTTGAGTTTTTGGTTAAAGTCAAAGGTTGATCAAGTAAAAGTCAAAGGTTGACCAAGTCAAAGCAGTCATGAATTACTCTATGAAGTCAAAAAACAAGTTAGAAGGGGCTTCTAACTTCATAGCATGGAATACAAGGACTGACCTCATTCTTGCCAAGAGTAAAGTGTTGGATATCGTGAAAGGTAAGATCATGGAACCACAATTTGAAGCAGGAAAAGAGAAGGGGCCTCAAAACATTGCAGTTATAGAAAAACGTTGCAGTTATAGAGAAGTTCAAGGACAATGACACCAACGCTATGAGCATCAAATTGGACTCTGTAAAAGACCACATGATACCCTACATCTTTCATCTTGACTCATCTAAGAAGATATACAATGCCCTAACTAGCCTATTCTCAGTCAAAAACATTGGACAAGTGATGAGTCTAAAGAATGAGCTTCGTGACATGAAAATGAATGATGATGACATCATAACATCATACTTTGTAAGAATTTCTCAGTTAAGAGATCAACTACAAGCTATTGAAGAAATCATTTTAGAAAATGAACTAGTAAATATAGTACTCAATGGCCTTCCCAAGACATGGGATGCATTTTCCGCAAGTATGGACACAAGAAAGGAGTATTCCACATTTGAAGAACTTTGGACTCGCTGTGCACAAGAAAAATCAAGGATTAGCGCAAAAGAGAAATCCCAAAAGAAATATGATGATCAAGCCTTCACAAGAAAATTCAAGAATTTAAGGAATAAGAGGAAGTTTGGCTTAAGGAAGAAAGCAAATCAAGAAAAGGAAATGTCAAAAATACAATGCTTCAACTGTCGAAAATATGGTTACTACAGGAACCATTGTCCTGAGTTAAAGAAAAGGAAGGAAACAGACGAAACAATAGTGGCCGAAGAAAGGGAACCCTCAAAGAAAGCCAAGAAGGATAAAACAAACTTCTTCTTCGAGTCAAGGTAACAATATTCTTCTATAACATAGTTCTTGTACATACCATGTTTACATAGTGCCTGTACATATCATGCATATCTATTTCTTAGAAGATAAGATGGTCAGTGAAACAATACCTATGGAAGAATAACAAGATAATGATAGCTATTACAATGACTACAATGCAGATGAAAAATATGTACATTGACAATCTTTGGTGACAATTCCCGTGGAAGCTATTATATAAGTAACAACTGCTAGATGGGCCACAATCAGAATCAAACTTAAAGAGACTAGAAAGAAGTCAATAATCAAGAGGAAACTATAATAAAGCTTGTGACACTTTGCAGAAAACAATAAGGATGTAAACAAAAGTATGGGCTCTCTTAGATGGAGGGAGTTGATTGCAGAATTCCAAAGGAAGAGCATGCATCCAAGCATGAATCCGGGAATATGAGGGAGCTAATCCTTAATGATATGATCCATTGAAGAATCCGTGAAGATTATAAAGTATTTGTCCAGGTTCCCCATTGAAAGTAGCAGCCATGATAAACAACACGTGTTCAATTTGACTATAGAAGGATTTTTCTTCGAAAAGAAGCTTTAAATATCCTTGGTTTTACATCTACATCCATGTTCCTATGATGAAAGGAAGTAGTTGGAATCTTCAGGAAGGAAGGGCATGGAATCTATAGAAGATTCCATGGACCCAAAAACTAAAGAGAAACATGAGGAAGAACATGAAGATTCCAAGAAAGAAAGAAAAGCCAGAACAACCAATTATTATATCGAGAATCATAAGACTACCAACATGGTTTGAACCCACTAGAAGCAATCAAGCAAAAGAAATGGAACAATGTATGTAAGAAAATGTGAAAAAGACTTATGAATGGAAGCAATGCAAGATTCAGAACTAGAGGTTCTTCCAGAAGGAGGGATAAGACTATGACGTCAGCTTGTTCCAGTACACTAGATATACCTCTTGCAGTATCCATGGATTGGAATTTACATGTAAAAGACTGTTCTTCCCAATAAAGCAAATTGAGAAAGAAGCTTATACCAGAAAGAGACCCATGTATGAAAATGGAAGAAGACCTTGTATGGATCCAAGCAACTTGATGTAGAGTATCTCATATACAACAAAAGCGTGGCGAAAACTTCCTATGACAGAGAAAGTGTATCATAATGGTTACTCAGAAGTCCAGGACGATGGATTGCGAATCCATGGAAAACTCCCATGATAACAGATCTGACGAAGTTGAGAGACTCTAATCTAGTAGACCCGTCTCTGTATTGAGAATTGATTGGCTCGTTAATGTATTTGTAGAATACTCAGCCGAATATTTGTTTTTGTGGGACATTTAAATTATGATATACAACTGCATAAATTTATTGATTCATATTAGGCATGGAGTGCAGATGACAAAGGAAGTGTTACTTGGATATGTTTCAGTTTGAGCATTGCCACGATGTAATGGGCTAGCAGGAAACATAAGTCTGTTGCACTCAACACTATAGAAGCAGAGTATATTGCAGCTTGTGATGCTTGTACATAAGCAATGTGGTTTCGTAAGTTGGTTTTTGGACCGTTTGATCGGGTGTTGAATTCAACCATGATATATTGTAATGATCAGAGATATGTGAAACTTTCAAAGAAACCAGTGTTCCATGACAGGCCGAAGTACATTGAGATCAAACATTATATTCTCCGTGATAGAGTCCGTGAAGCTTTCAGAGAAACCAATTTTCCATGACAGGCTGACATACATTGAGATCAAGCATTATATTCTCTGTGATAAAGTCCAGAAGAGAGAAGTGGTTCTCCAGTATATCTCCATAGATGAGCATATAACAAATATTTTGTTAAAGCCTCTATCCAAGATGAAAAGTTTGCGTACTTAAGAGACAAGATGGGGATCGTGGAGATGACTTCCTTATTGGAAAATGAAGTGATTACTCCCAGTTTGGGAGGGAGCACTGCTATGTTATTGATTTATGGACAGTCATTTTCTAGTTCAGAGAATGGTCCAGGTTGGGCAGTTCCTTTCCAGCTCGGAAAGTGGTTCAATATTTTTGACGGACAAGCATTTTCTAGTTCAGAAAATGGTCCAAATCGGACAATCATTTTTGTAATGAAAATGGTTCGATAGATTGTTGATGTACCATAGACAACAATTCCCCTTGTGACCAGTGTGGGGGAATGGTCCAAGACAATCATTCTTCTTGGCAATCACTTTGAGTAGTGGTCAAGTAGAATGGTGCACCTTGCCAGGCACTCATTCTTTCGAAGTTCATAGTTTTGAAGAATGGTCCATTTTGGAGGTTGGTGCAGGATATTCATTTCCATAGGAAATGGTTCAGACAATCATTCCCTATGGAAGACTCATTCTCTCTAGGTTGCACTGTGATTAGTGCTGGAGGAATGGCCCAGTTAGGGGAATGGTCCAGGTTCAACAATCACGAACATGCATTCCCTAGGGCATACTCATTCTCTCCAAGTTGCACTATGATTAGTGTCAGAGGAATGGCCCAGTTAGGTGAATGGTCCAGGCTCAGAAATTAGGGACAATTATTCTTCTATGCTTGGGAAGAATAGTCTAGATAGCCCATGGATGATTTTTACTTTCTGAGGGCAGATGCTCTTCCAGATCTCACAGATGTGAGTGGAAGAATGGCCCAGATGACTCAGTTCGTATCATGATATTGTTATGCAGGATGATATTTGTTATCCCCGATTTCTAGGGATAACTAGGAGATCATGTCTCAAGGCCCACATGTCCTAGACATGGAGTACCGAGAGAAGGATTTGACCTGAGCATGGCCCTGGAGGGCCCATGTTTCTTCTTCTTCATTAGACTTGTCCTGTCAGCAACAACAACATCCATCACCGTCGGCTTGGATTTGTATCAGAGAAGACTCTTGCTCCATGAGGTAATTGGTCCAGGTATCATGGTATGTGTCATATTTGATCATAATAACTTTCAGATATATGCATCAGATTCCTTTCATTTCTGACGATTGCTTGGATCTTACACTAACCCACTTGACCATGGTTGGGGGGATTGACAGGGTACCCTAGCAAGCTTGTACCCATAGGTTTTGGTTAGCCACCAGGGGGGATTTTGAAGAGCCATCGTCTGCTCCCATCATATTATCATTTTTACATCTTATTTCCCATTCATCTATCCCATTCCCCTAGTCCGAACATTAGGATGACCTATTTTGCGGGGTTACACCTTATCCTGTGGGAAGAAGGGGCTAAAGGCCCAGGGGGTAAAAGCAACTGATAAGAAATAAAAGCCATAAAAAATAAAACCTAGAGATGCCTCGCCCAGGGATCCCCGAGAAGGCAATAAAAAGCCTCTCAATAAGAAACAAGAGGGATCCGAAGA